>JAJPUD010005342.1:0-33402 GCA_023553655.1 Myrmecobius fasciatus
AAAAAGTTAACTGCTCAAGGTTGTAGAAACAAGATTCTTAACATTTGTTTGCAGACTATGATATCAGATCTAATGAGTCTAAAGAGCTAATGATGACGGTGGTAGTGGTGGTGGTGATAGTAATAGTAATAATACAGCTTAATATAGCACTTTAAAGATGAGCGGTCTTTTACATACTCTGTTAATAAGAAGAAAAATCTATTTTGAAATTTCTGGAAGAAGTCCTTCTCTGTGAAAGGAAGAGTCCCAATTGAGATGCATCCCATTGTATCACAAATAGATTTTATCTCAGGACATAACAGAAACCAAGAGTTATCAATCTTAGAGGAGTGGTGCCTATAGGATGACAATCAATTTAGAAATTCTGATACACTGGTCACGAAAAACAAATTACAATATTCTTTACATGAATTTTAAGCAGTTGTGATTCATGAGTTTCACCAAAAAATGCTTATACCCACATACTCCTATTGTTTTCCTAGTTCAAATACAACAGAACCATTTCCTAGTTCAAATGTGAAAAGGTCTGTTAGCAGATGTCAGGAATAGCTATATAAATCTTGGATCTACCCAAGAATTTATGCATTTTTCTAACAAAGAATAATATACAAACCCCAAAGTAAAATTAATTTTAAAAGAACTTCAACAACCTTTATAAGCAGACAAACAAGGTATAAAATGCCACTTAGATTCAGACTGCCAGCATTGGAAAAGACTTTAGACATCACCCAATCCAATGCCAATTTTAGAGATTGAGAAAAATTACATTCACAAATTAATGGCAGTTAGAATTAGAAACACTCCATTCCAAGGGAAACGTCATTAGATCTGGAACCCATCAGATTTTTTTTGTTTGTTTGTTTTTGGTTTTTTCATCCTTAAAAAGTCAAGAATTAGACTAGGTGACTTCTTAATTTTCCTTCAGGTTTTAAATCCTTAGTTCAGTCCTCTTTCTATATCATCTGCATTTCAGGGATTATCTTCTCATTGAAGTATCCTCTTCCCACTGCTATACATCTTATCCTTATCAAACCTTACACTAGCTGTGGGAACCTGGAGTATATTGCCTCCACCTCAAAAAAAAAAAAAAAAAAAAAAAGTGGAAGGGAAAGAAGGAAAAGGAAGAGGGAAAGGTAGAGGGAGGAGGAGAATGAAAGACAAGACAGAATTTTTATTTTCAAGAAGGAAATTGAGGCCCAGAGAGATTAATCTAAAATCCAAATACAGCACTAAGATTCAAAGCCACAACTTTTAATTCCATTTTCAACATTCTGATTGAGGCATTTTTTTTTAATCATCATACCCCATATTCTTACATTCTCCCTTTTTATTTTCCTCTTTTCCCACATCTTTACTTTATTCACCTTGCAATTCCCTACTAAAGAAACTTTCTAAAGGCTCTAGTGGCTTTCCACTGATTCTAGAACAAGAATAAGGTTTCTTAAATTTTTTTTCCCCCTTGCATCTATCATGGGCTCTTTTAGCAGTTTTGAAGCCCATGGACCCCTCTCAAAACACACACACACACACACACACACACTTCCTCATTCAAGTTATAGACCATGTGAAATCTATCTATAGACTACTTAGGGTTGTGTTAACTCCAAGTTAAGAATCTCTGTTCTAGAATAAAATGCAAATTTCTCTTTGATCTTTAAAATAACCTAGCTTTGGCATATCTTTCCAGCCTAATTTCACAAGACTTATTCTCATATACTCTATGCTCCAGCCAAAATCTGCTTCCCAGATATGCCACATCATCTATCTCCATGACTATGCATAAGCTATTTATCTTCTATGACTGAAATCCTCATCTTTCTCACCTCTGCTACCTGGAATTTTAAGTATTCTTAAAAACTCAGCTGAAGTGCAATCCTCTATGCAAGGTTTTTCCTGATTCATCCACTAGTATACTGCCTTCATTCACCCCAGTTAATTAGTATGTATCTATTTTGTCATTATTTATCTATACGTGTTGTTTCCTCCAGAAGAACCCAAGCTCCTTTAGGTGGTGATTTCATTTTTGTCTTTGTGTAAATATAATCTATGTGGCAACAATAGACACAGTAAAAATTCATTAGATTTTATTTCTATGCTTTTTTCCACTTTGAACTTCTTCCTCTTTCCCCTCTTTTATCTTCTTGTTCTTAATAGCCTTTTTTTCTGTACATTTGTTTTCAGTGCTCCTAGATTTCATAGATTCTCTCCGCAGCTAACCCATCCTAAAGGTTGATCAGGGAGATACTGGTCGTCCTCAATATGGACTATCTTGGCTATTTTCATTTATGCCCCATTTCTGTTACTTTCCAGCTTCAAGACCTGAAATGGCACATAAGTAAAGTAGATGCTTTTAGACTGATTTGGGTCTGAAATAGATAGTTAATAGGTCATAAAGGGGAATAAGAAAAGGATCTGGGACAGCAGAGTCAGGGAACCCTTATTAGGGATCCATGTCAATTTTATCAAGTATTTCTCTGAACTCTTTGCATTGCCATTGGACTTTTAAAAAATATGGGGTGACAAATTTTCATCCTTATATAACTTATATAAGCAGACAAAAGTTATAGGGTGCTAAGTTTAATGGCCAAGCTAGAGAATAACAAAAAATAAGATTTAGCTGTGAGGCTGATTTTTTTTTTCTTGTAACAATTAAAACTGTCTAATGGGATAGGGGGAAAAAGGTAATTCCTCAAGGAAACAAAAACAAAAACGAAAAACAAAAAAAAAAACAAAAAACAAAAAACAACCTCTATTTATGCTTTGGACAGTGGCATGAGTAGTTTGCAAAATGACTACTTCAAAGGGGACAAAACATGAATGTAGGGTTTTCTCTCATGGCCACTTACAATTTCCACCACTGCTTAGAAAGACTCCAGTAAAGAAAACCTAAGTTTGAACATGAGGTAACTTGGACTCTACTTACAAATTTTTTCCACTATGTATCTATGTAATCATTAAATTAATTCAAAATAGGGGCAGCTAGGTGACACAGTGTATAGAGCACCAGCCCTGAAGTCAAGAGGACCTGAGTTCAAATCTGATCTCAGACACTTAACATTCCCTAGCTATGTGACCTTTGGCAAGTCACTTAACCTCAACTGCCTCAGCAAAAAGCAAAAAAATTAAAATTAAAATTAATTAGTTCAAAATAAATTTAAAATATTGTAAAAAGTCCTGCACAGATAGCATGGCATTTTAATAAAATGCATATACTTATAAATGTAGTTATTCTTTATAACAATCTGTAAATAGTTTCTATTAACTGCAAAATAACTCAAATAGAAATTAAAAGAAACAGATTGACATTTGCTGTTCAAACAATCTAAGTGAGTTTTAATGCGTAAATAGAAAATAGGAGATGCTAATCAGGGTGCAAAGATGTTGAAGACATGAATTCAAAAATGAACCATCAATATAAATGTTGTGGTAGATAATAAAAGTTGTTTTTATAGTCTGGCAAACCTACATTTAAGTCCCATCTATGATATATGCTAGTGTGTGACTATGGGAAAGTCAATTAATCTCTCACTGACCTAGGCAACTAAGACTATAAGTTGCAAAGAAGATGCAAACCTGCATTGATGGACTTTATTCATCTGGGAGTTCCTTATATCAATAAAATCACAGGGTTTGGTCCCTATTTCTATTATAGGTTTAAAACAGTCAAAATAGCTTGATTAATAATCAGTAGGAAGGTTAGATGATGAAGAAATGTGTTCAAGCATGATAGTTTGCGGTGCACAATTCTCAGAAAGATACACAATGGAAATATAATGCTCAAAAGAACACTAAACATTGGCTTTCTTAAAATGTGTAATTTCCCATCATCATCTTGATAGTTCAAACTTCAATTCCCAAAGCAGGTGTATAGTTGGTTGAAAACATTAGTACAGTATGATATAACTGCAGGGAGAAGTCAGATATACCTTGGGTAAATAAGAACAAGTTTTTTCCTTTCACTAAAGACAGAAGTATTCCAGAGAGCTGGAGGAACAGGATCAAAATGCTTTTTGGTGTGCTTTATAAAACCTTTTCTGTATCATCATATGTGATGCATTACCTCTGGTCTTTGGGCTGGAGAAATGGTTCTTGGTGAACTGTGCATGTATCATTTCTCTAAGTGACTGGGAGAACATTCCATACATATATCATATGCAATAACATGGAAAACTGGACTAAAAAAAAAAAAAGATTCCTTTCTAGATAAGTACTTGTGTTCCTAACAATTTACACATCACATCTTATTTGAGGTTAAGACACAATCAAACTTAGTGTGTAAATTACTTCAGGATACGGGAAAAAATGTTCTGAGAAGCAGCTAACTTGCTAAGACATACAATGAACAATTTGCAGAAAGATGGTTCAGTATACTAGGTTTAGAGAGTATGGGCTTGTAAAGTCTGTAGAGGAGATTTTGAGTTGCAATTTTCTTTTTCTGATTGTCACTTAAGGTTGGGCTGCTATGTAAGTATAACATGATTTTATTGGATCCATTCTTATCAGGATCCTCAATTCCTTACCTCAAATCATGCTGTGATTTTCTAGAGAAAATGACAGTGTCTGTTCTCCCTAATTGAAAGATATCTGTAGCCTTTTCTCCCAGAGTGGGACAGCATTATAGCCAAGGAGCAAGTGTTGAGATGGAAGAGATATTCCTTGAGTAACTATGTGGAAAGATAAAATAGCTAACTATCTAGATTAAAGTAAGCCGATTTGAGGTTCTTTCCTCAAACTACTTTTAGGATTCTTAGTTTTGTATGTGCTTTTTTCCTTTAGGTCCCATGGGCTTTATCAACTTACCAACTCTTCATGGGCAGCTGTGAGAGGAAGAATCAGCATATATCCAGACCAGTAACTGCTTCCAGAGTGATTAGCAAAGGTATCAAACACAAGAATAAAGATGACATGTAATAGTTACATAGGGATATAGCCCAAAATGAGGTTTCAGGGGTAGTCAGGATTCAGTAGTAGATCAACAATGCCATCCTGACCCCTAGATTCTTCAAGAGCTACATGTGAGTATAAATTAGAGAAAACAGACAATCAATGTCAACTGGCAAATGAACTGAAGTTTGCCTGTATAGGCATTCTATCACCCAAAGCACAAAGTGAATGAAGTGACTATTTGATGGGCTTTAGGCATAAGGCAACATAAACAGGAAGAAGTAATTGTCACTTCTCAAAGGAGTTTTTCCCTCTATAGCTTGAAGGAGATAATATTTTATGGGTTCATTTTCACTCTAAATATCTGACCTTAGAAAATGAAATAACAAGGTCATCATCACATCCTAGATTTATTACAACTGACCTGCAGGCAAAAAGGATAGAACTATTACATAAACACTTAGATTCCATGATATATCTTAAATAGAGAAGTAATTCAAACCAGAATACAGGATAAAATATTCCAAAGCTCTGAGAAGCAGATATGTTACTTAGATCCATTTTACAGACAAATAAGGCAATATCCCTGCACATTAGCTTTTTGATAATTTTTATACATTTTTCTATGGTACAAGAAAAAAAAAAATAACCAGAGCTCACAATGTACAGTTCTTACACTATTTTCACAGTCCGTGAACACTGTATACCCTTTTTTTTTTAAAAAATAAAGATACATTGTAATAAACTCCTTGCCCTTAATAGTTTATAATAATCTATGATTAATACACTAATAAATTGCCTCTTATATGATCATCCACACAAGAAAATGGTCAGACTAGCTCCTGGACAGTCAGAATTGCTTTCATCTCCATTAGAAAAATAGCAAAGTGACCACGTGCTGAACCAGACAGGAAGAAGTTGATAATAAAGAAGAAAATTCCCCTCTGTAGAGATGCAGGAAAGGGCAATGGCTTAATGCAGTGGAAGGAAGGCATACATCCTGTCACTTCTCATATCTCTGACAAGTAGACATAATGATCAAAAAGGAAGAACCATTTTTAAATTCTGAAATTACAGGCATGTAACTTCCAATAGCACCATTCTTTCTTTATTGTTCCATTTTCTAATATTAATGTCCATCACAAGCCCTGGAAGGAGAATGAGCAATTGCTGCCATAATTTAGTTCTGTAAAGGTATCCCCTGCAGATTCAACCATGTCTAATACATACTCTAGCATGCCTCTAACCATGCACAATAACTTTTGCTACACACAGTCTAATGTTTAGTGTCCCAGGATATTGAGAGAAGATACACAGGTGACACCCAAAGAGGGACTGGCTGATACTTGTTAGCAAAAGGCAAGAGACTTAAATGGCTTTCTAATATTTCCTATCTTTGGGCTTTTCTCATTCACCAAGAATTGCAATTCTAGTAAGCCATTTCAAATTGCCTTATGGACAAATTTATTTCTAGGAGAAAAAAAAAGAGATTCATTTTATCACACTATTCAGTGCATCATGCCTCCTAAGCCCTATAATATTAAAATATTTCATGAGATATATTCAGGGTTAAAGGCCCTTGTCAGGGAAGTTTGGGGAATCACACAAGATGAAAGGTTCAAATAGCAGATTAAGCAAATTATAATATAACAACGATAGCCACATAAAGTGAATATTTCAGGAACTGAAGTTATGGAGCAGGGAAAACTAGATGCAAATTTTGTGCTGTTTGTAGGAAAAAAACTTCTTCTACCTTATCAATCAAAGAAATTTGTTCCTCTCTTTATCACTGCATTATATCTAGAAAAGTATCAGGCCTGGGACAAAAGAAGAGTCAGAACTGGAGTCACTCTAAGTTGCCTGGGAAAAACAATCTTAAGATTAAAAAAAAAAATATTGCTCAACTTGGCCCTTTGCATTTTTTTCCTCTTCTTTTAGTCCTGGGGCTCTGTGGTAGGTGGAGCATCATTTTGGCAGCACACTGAATTCTAATAAATCAAAGACTCTTAGGGTCAGCACCTTCTCTGACATGTGGCAAGCTCCTGGATCTTCCCAATGAAGAAAAGCTGTATTGGGAAAGGAGAAAAAAAACACATTCTGTCCTGTCTCAGGGTTTTAATGTTAGTGTCTTTCAATGCAACATTTTTTTTTTGGGGGGGGGGAGAGGCGGGGGTAAAGACAGTCACTCTAATTGAATATATTTCATTTGAACAAGAAATTCATTTGAGCACACTGACCCAGAACATACACTGTGACTGTAAAGTAACAGAACATCAAATCAGTTAATCTATTGCACTTAGTGAAGAAAATAAATTCCTCCTTTGTTTTTCAACTTCAGAAGGCGCTGTGTGTGTGTCTTACTGGCCTTGCCAGTTCTTCTCATTCAGTCCTACATCTCTACATTCGCACATGGCATACTTATGTTGCCTCCTTCTTAAAACATTTGGGAATTTGAAAATATTCTAATAGTTGCATCTCCAAATTTTGAGTCTAGAAATGAATTTAAAATGCAATCCAATCACTGTCAAGAGATCAATTATACTGACATCCAAGGGCAAGATGAGGTCTCTCTGACCAGCACTAGCACTGTGTGATCAATCAGATATTATAGGGATGCACTTTCTATGTGACAAGAGTATACAGACATGATGGAAACAAACACCAATCTTATTGCACATGGTGTCTGGGCAAGCAATAAAAACACTGTGATGGATGAAAATTCTTTACATCTTGTTTCCTCTCAGCCCTTTTTCTAGAGTTTGACGTAGCAGCAATATCAATCAACATACATGGGAGAGGTGGGAGTTGCTGGCATTTGATCCAGGATTTTACAAACGTAGCATGCAACCTCCACTGTGCGCTCTTCATACATCAAAATAAAGGGATGTTTCTAAAAGGCAATCAAAAATTTAAGAATTAATACATCTCGCTAGAAGAATCCAGAACTTTGTATATTTTCAACACACCCAAACCAAAGTGTACAAGTTCAAAATCTTAATATCTGGTATCAGGTGTAAGTGAAAAGCAAAACTGTCTTTTGTACATGACCACTACTGACAGCAACTCTTGCATCACTAGTTCAGGGAAGAGAAATAGCTACTCTCTACTGGTAACTAATCACCAAAGTGAAAGGAATCTACCTATGTAGGGGAGAGGGAGAGATATGGGAGAGTGTACAACTCCTCCTCCTCCTCCTCCTCCTCCTCATATGCAAGTGGTCAAACAGCATGCTAAGGCACCAAGAGAAGCATTCTGATAAAAGACTTTTCGTGTCCTGTTCTGAAAGAGCAGGCTTATACTAGGACTTTTGAAGCAATGGTTGGCTTTCTCCAAAATTGCGGTACACCAACTGACACAAACTCCACAAAAACTGATCAAATTAGCAGGACATGTCAGCAACTTACTAGTATCTTGCTATCCTTATAATATTTCACCCAGATATTAAATTTCTATCTCTTTGACTCAAGCAATTTCTTTCCACTTCTAATATGGCAATGACTCTTTCATTGCTTCTCTAAATTAACTGGTGCCTTTTGAATCAATACCATGGAGAATTATGACTCAACCTTGCTCCCTTGAAATACTAAGGCTAGTTTTTCAATTTCTTATTGCTGATTTTACCCAGTACTTCTTCTTATCAATATTTTCAAGTGACTAGATGTGACTAGATCACTAATAATACAGCTACTTAAATATTCAAATTTCCTATAACTGGAAGCCATTTTATTTGAGATTCAGATTCCATATCTGTAAAACATTCTATCTTTAGCCCTAAATCTGCGATCCTTTGATACATATTCTGCATTTGAATATAAGTATTCTTTTAATGAACAAAAAAAATATTATGTGACCTTTTTAACTATCTTTTCTTAAGCAGAGGGAGGGGGGAAAAGAGTTTTTAAGGGATAAACTATTCTATCCTATCACTTACAAATGTAAGCTACTATTAACTACAGTTACATACCACAAAATTCACTACACATAAATAAATATTCTCATGATTTTTTATATTACTTATAGTCTAGTCAATTTGGATAATTTAGATTATTCTAAACACCTTTTCCTCACTAACAAATAGATAGGATTAAGTGACATAGGCATTTATAGCCATAAAAAACTGGAAGACATTCACAGATACGTTAGCCATATATACCTAATGGCTCCCTCATATAGATGTTATTTTTTTCTTATTTAAATATCCCCCTTACCGTGTGTGTTTTTGTGTGCACGCAATGTGTATATCTGCAGGGGTATGTATACAGAGAGACAGGGACAGAATTTAAGTGGGGAATAGGAAGGGATAACCTCCCAACCAATAGTGGTCATATAGTCTCTGTTGAAGGTTTAAACACTGACAACTGCCAGGATGCTCAATATCTGACAATGATCACAAAGGGAGGCTGTTCCTTAAAGTCAATGTTGGAATTCAGAAACACAATTCTAATTTTATGCTAGCATCAACATTTTCTGCAGAAATGCATTTTTTAAACTAATATAGGAAAAATTCTTTTAAAATATAAAGAGTTCTCTTTAAAACACTTTTTAATGACTACATTGTGTCAAATTTTACTAGCACAGTCTGCCCAAAAATATTGTTATATTAGAGACTTTAATTTTTGCAAACCAAACTACCCATAAGCCTTAAAGTCTCATACTTACCAGAAGTTCTTTATACTTTGGCCTTTTGGATTCATCCTTTGTAAGGCTAAAACAATATAAAAATAGGATTGTTAAAATAGGGAGACACTACTATGTTTTCCTTTTATTATTTGCAATAGACTAATGTTTCTAGAATAGGAAATCTTTTGGAACAAATATGAAATTCAAGAAAAATAAAGCTCATCACTTTTTTTGTGTGATTCACGATCAGGGCTTATCTTCTCTCCTCAAAATAACCTTCCACTTCACTTTTTTAAAATTTCCAAGATAACAGGTACTTTGGTGGGATTAAAAACTAATTTAGTAGTACAAATAAATTCAGTTTTTATTCCAAAAAACTCCTGGTGGCAATTTACTAATACTGAAGTCCAAGACTAATGTTACAGCTGGCAAATGTCAGAGATGGAAACTCAAATCTGTCTCCTGACTTCTACCCTACTGGTTTTTCCACAATTGTTAAAGGTTAACCTTTGGCCCTGCCTTAGGTACAATACTAAATTACTTCTTTTTCTGGGAATTTCTTAAAGATCTAGTGACACTCTTGATCCAGTAGGACAGGGGATCTTAAACTTTACTGCATTATGAACCTCTTTCTCCATCTAGCATAGTCTACAGACATCTTCTCAGAATCATGTTTTTATATTAATCAAATTTAGTATTCAGGATTACAAATCAACAATTTAATCCCTCCCCCCCATCCAAGTTCCCAGACTCAGATTAAGAACCCTTGTTATAAGGGATGGGAACAAGAGCTAGAAGAAGGATGGGGAAAAACAGGTGATAGAAAGACTCAGGTTTAACATATTCTTCAAGTAGAAGAGGACTGGGGATCAAAGTCTTTTTTCATTCATTGTTAAGCATAAAGCTTTGCTTAGAGTTCCTGTTGAGTTCTTGTAGGTAAGACTAAGCACATTCATTATGCTATTTTCTCTTTACAAAATAAAATTAATTTCTTTAGAGGCACCATAGTACAGTACAAAATGTGTTAGATTTGGAATCAGAAGACCTGGGTTTGAATCCTGAACTATGTCCATATTACTTAGATGACTTTTGGCAAGTAACTTCATCTCTTTAGGACTCAATCTCCTTATCTGTAAAACAAGAGGATTAGGTGAGGTGATTTCTATTTTTTTCTAACTCTAAATCTGTGATTCCATGATCAGTATCATGTAGTGGGTTGGGGTCAGAGAGGGAGAAATGTCTTCACATAGATGACATTGTTCAAAAAAGGAAAGTACCTGAGATATGATCCTTTCTCCCTTTCTCTTTTTTTTCCCTTGACAGCATGATAAATGTGGAAATATGAATAAAATTATGTATGTTAACATATATTGCTGTCTAGGGAAGGGGTATAGGAGAAGGAGTAAGAAAATTTGGAACACAAGGTTTTGTAAGGGTGAATATTGAAAAACTATCTTTGCATGCATTTTGAAAATAAAAAACTATTTAAAAATAAAAGTCCATGTTTCAAGAGACCTAGGAAAGCCAGTTCAGTCTAAACCATGGAAATGCTCAGAAAATCAAAAGAATGCTTGTGTTAGCTAACCTTTACCCTGAATTTTATCCCAAATATTTTGGTCTTGTTCTAGGACAGTAAAAAATGTTCCTCACAGTAGCTGCTAACTATTTCAGTGCTTCCTAAGTAGATATAACATTAGACAAAGTACTGAGATTTTTAAAAAATGAAAACTCTTTTAATGAAGAGTTAAGCTATAATATCGAATATCTAATAGGTAATGATATTAAATAAATGAGTCAAATGAGTGCTGTAAACCAATAGTTCCCAATGTTTTAAAATATAAGAATCTTATTTTAAAATAAAAAAAAAACCTAACACACTAAATGCAGTGATTAAAAATACTTTATATAATTGCATTTTTGTATTCCCAGTGTCTTGAATGGGAGTTAGATTTGTTATTTAATTGATATAGAGAACTTCAAAGATGGAAAACTTTTAATCATTGCAGGTCTGAACCTTTTCTGCCATCTTAGCCCAAGGTCATATAGCCAGTACATGTCACAGATTAAGCTTAACCTAGCTTTTCCTGGCCCAAGGGTGAAGTTCTCTGTTCACTATATTATATTCTCTTGGGTATAGATTTATTAAAGGCTTTTTGGATGAATCAATTTATATGGATTCATGGACCTTTGCAGTGATGCTACAAGCCCCCTGGGTCAAAAGAAAGATAAAGAGTTGGATAAGGAGAGGGGAATGGAAAGGATGTTCCAATCACAGGGAATAGGCAAGAAGCAAAAATATGGAAAGAGTAATAAATTTGAAATATTCAGAGGACAGTGAGAAGCAGAAATTGGATGAAAAAGAAAGTAATGCTTTTATTCATTCGCTAATTTAACCAACATTTGTTAATCATCTACTATATACAGAGCACTGTGCTAGGCACTTGAGAAGATTCAAAAGTCCTTGTCCTCATAGAGCTTATAGTATGGGAGGGAGATAAGATAATACTCAGGAAACTAACATGAATTAAATAAATACACTAAAAATTTGCAAAGTAGTTCAAATGTATTATAGTTAACTTTGAATTCAAGATTAAAGAATTTAGATTTAAATCAACAGGCAATGGGAACCACTTTAGTTTCATTTTTTTAAAAAACAGGAAAATAACATGATGAAATTCCTATTTCAGGCTTGCTAAAAGGTGATGGGTACAGGAAAATTGAAGGGTAAGAAACTACAATGAAGAGGACAGCTGTTGCACTAAGGTCTGAAATGAAACTGATACAAGGATGAGATTTCCAGGTAAGGTTCTTACATTACATCAAGTATCAGTGTTTAAATACTCACCACAAGTTGACAAAGTTAATGAAGCTTGGGGAAAATTCCCTTTCCTCGGAATTACTCAGCTGTGGGGGGTCTCCTTTTACTACTTGTGTCAGCTGATCAAATACGCTGTTCCACTTTGGGTAAGGGAATCGGCCCGTAGCCAGCTCATACTGAGGAGAGGAGAGAGGTAAAAAGCAACACACACTCGGAATCATTTAATAGCCCATATAAGTGGCTTTAAAATCCAGACCCCCCAAACAAAAGTTCTGGAAAGACTCTACCTAGGACCCCAATAAAAGATCCCAGTAGGGCCAGGGTCATCATTTTAGGGAAATTGTAGCATGGAACCCACAGAAAACTACAATTAGAAATCAGGCAAAAGAAACTTCTTATTAGACAAATTCCATGACTTTGGGCTACAGAGCTACCTTAGAAAAAGGACATGCTTGTGTGTAGATAGGACTCCTTGAGTCGGATCAGAGATCTAAACAAATCTTGAAGGGACCTCAGGGGCCATATATTCCAACCCCTTCGTTTTACAGATGAGGAAACTGAGGCCCAGGGAGGGTGAGTGACTTGCCCAAGGTCACACAGGTAGTAAGCATCAGAAGCAGATTTGAATTCAGGTCCTCTGACTCCAGAGCCAGTCTTCTTTCCACTGTATCATGCTGCCTCCAGTTCAGAGACTCCTGAGTCCATCCAGAGTCCATCCAGAGTAGATAGCTCTATCGTGAAGGGCATCTGAGAGGTGAGGACGAGGGAGAAGGTAGGGAAACAGAGTCTAAATGGGTACACCCTGAAGGTGATACAAAACATTCTCTCCATTGAGGGGTTCTCTGAAATAGGTCCTAGGGACTTGGTATTAGGCTACTGACAACAGAAGCGTACCCAAATCTAAGCAAGGGACCCAGGTATGAGCCCTTGTCAAGCACTTCCATTGAAATGAGTAATGAACATAGAAGATAGGAAAACCAAATATGATCTGAATTCAACAAACAAATCTCTGGAATACCTTGATTTCTTGTCCTGTTCTGTTTTGTTACTGCTGGAACATTTAGTCACACCTAACCAGAAGCATACCCTCCACCCTTCACCTCAAAGTAGGTTTACAGCACTGGTATTTACTTCAATCCCTCAAAACCATGCAAAATAAAATCTGAATATATCTCACATACATCCCTAAAATACTTGGCAATCTTCTTATTCTTACTTTTCTCCTATAGAATTATTTTAGAAGGAATCTAGTCTTGAACAAGAATTCCTTCTAAAATATATATACAACAAATGATCATCTAGCATATGTATCAAATAATAAGATATGCTTTCCAGAAAAACATGTAAATGGTTAAAACAAAGTACTGACAAAATGTAATTTCTTTGTACTGACAGCTAACTAATGTTTTGGTCATAATATTATTAAACTACTGAAAGATAAGTACAAAAATTATTGGAGAAAAAGATAATAATTGGAGAGAACAGCACACTGGGAAAGCTGTTCCACAGTCCTCCCCAATTTGACAACTCAGGAGGAATAAGGTAGAATGTTAATAGGCCCACCACAAAAAGGTAATCTACTATTCAAAATCAGGGCCAGCTTAATAGAGAGGAAAAATTTGTCTTCATGATGTGTTTAGAGTAGGAAGCTCTCTCCCCAACTCCCTTTTCTTTGCTGCCCCTCTACCATGTACTTTCCTACATTGAACTAAATGTTATTAGAAATTATTTCTTGAACTTTAATATTTATGATTTTTTACTGTTTCAATATAGATATAATTCATCTGGAAAGCATACTTCACCTTCTTTATTTAACCCAACAAATGTTATCTGAATATATTTCAACTGAACAGTTGTATAGATCAAAAAGTTCACTAGTTTTCTATTCTTTATCAAATATCTGGCTTTATGTCAGTAACACTTATGAAATAAGTTCTCTTGCAGCTTAATCTCCTACATTTCACAGTGGACTACCCAATCCCACATGCTGATATTTATCACTCATTTGCACTTTGGTATGAATAAATTTGTGAGATGACATTTTCCTGGAGAATAGGACTTAATAGAGACAAAGGAAGAAAACATGAAGGCATTCCAGTACATGAGAAAGACAAAATTAGAATGGATTTGGGGATCAATATGATCACCAAAATTCTTCATTTCTTCTCTATTAACACTTCTATGGAAATTCAGGATCTCCTCATTTGAAGTACTTTACTGCTGCTGTTTAAAAGGCTATTTACACTATATTCATAAGAAACAGTGAAAACAAGAAACATGATCTGATAAAGTCCAAGCATTACCAAATGTAAATGGATAGAAATATTCTTCAATAGCTCAGTGATCATTCTAGACCGGGGATTCTAGACATGGTTCAAGGAGATTATCACTAGGGGTTGGCTACCAAGTGACAAATCTAAATTTGTTTATGGACCTTTTTTTTGGGGGGTGGGGGTGGCGGTGGCAGTGGCGGTGGGGAAGGAGAGTTGGAAGGAATTGTTTTCTTTCTACCTGAGGATTTGGTTCAAATGCAGCTAAAATATATGCACCTTCCCCAAAGTAAGGGCTAAAGTCTCACATCACCACCTGGTAGCCAATCCTCCAGAGAAAGGACTCTTCAATATAATGTAGTAAGAGTCAAGGTAGCATATTAAGAAAAGCATTAAATTTATGTCAGGAAAGATATGGGTTCAAATCCTGCCTCCAATACTTACCAGTTGCATGACCATGGGCAGGTTACTTAACCACTGTAAATTCAATTTTTCCACATATAAAATAAAGACTGTACTACATACATTACAGGTTTCTTTTAAACAGCAATTTAGTTAGAGTGTGGAACAAACTTAAAATCTTAAGTGAAATGAAAGTGTCAGCTACTATCACTGCTGCTGCTGTTGCCACTATTAGCTAGGATGGCTCCTATATAAGTACAGTCCGTTGAAGGATCCATAAAATTAACTTTATAGAGCCAGTAAGAGAATAGCCCTATTGGCAAAATCTTTGAGAATTTAGAGTAAACACTATATCATAACAGAGTACTGGAGGAAGGCTACAGTGAATAAATCAAGACACAGAAAAAGAAAAACAAAGATGAGGGAGACTCCCTCCCCTTAAAATTTTCAAGCAAGTGACAATATGAGTAGATAGATACCTTTTAAAGTTGTTTTTATGCATGTAGCAAAGAAAATGACTCTTTAAAATTAAAAAAAAAAAAGATAAAAGAGGCACCTGCTTCCATTTGTTGATATAAGCTAATTTTAACATAATATTATAAGAAAAGGATTTTAAATCCAGGGACATATCTAATTTAACTTGAGATTTACTCTTTATAGCCAAGAGTCCACTAGAAAGAAAAATTAGAGAACATTATATGGATGTCTTCTACATGTAGCAAAATATTATGGAAAATACTTATTTCATGCTTTGTTGTTCTTTTTCGGGTTAAAAAAAGTATTTAATAACTTGGAAATCAAGTGTAAAATGAAATCATTCAACATACCAGTGTGATTCCCAGACTCCATACATCAGAACGGACATCATATCCTTGTCTTGATGCACTTGGGTCTATCCTTTCAGGCTAGAATAGAAATGGAAGCATCAGTCAATGTAATATACAATTTTAACATGGGAATAGAAAGTCAGAATAAATAAATAAGCACATTCTGTGGCCTTTTACTAGAAGTTACAATCATCTGGGATTCCATTTTTTTCTCCAAGAAAATTAGAATATTTTTTATGAAATTACATTCAGTGGCATAATCACCAGGAAGAAAATAAATATATCAAAGTAAGTGGCAAGAAAAACAATACGGATATTTCTCATGCCACTATTGAGGACCAAGAAGCAATTATTGTGAGGGTTGGTAGTTATTATTCTGAGAACTTAGAGAATATCTGAAGACAACAAAATATCAGCCAAGAAAATTTTAAATTTTATCAGAATCTTTAAGGAAAAGCATAAAAAGTAAAAAATCTTCTTTCTTAAAAGTATCGTTAGAATCTAAGGTTTTCAGGAGATCATTATACACAGCAACAACAATACTACATGATGATCAATTCTGATGAATATGGCACTCTTCAACAATGAAATGTTTCAAACCAGTTCCAATTGTTCAGTGAACAAAGCCACATACACCCAGAGAGAGGGATATGAAATGTGGACCACAATATAACATTTTCATGCTCTCTATTGATGTTTGCTTGCATTGTGTTTCCTTTCTCTGATTTTTTTTTCTTGTAGATAAGATTTTTCTTGCACAACAATGATAAGTGTGGAAATATGTATACATATATTCGATTTATCAAGTATTTTAACATAATTAACATGTAGTGGATTTCCTGCCATCTAGGGGAGAGGTGGGGACTAGGGGGGAAAAATTTGTAACGGAAAGCTTTGTAAGGGTTAATGTTGAACAATTACCCATACCTATGTTTTGCAAATAAAAAGTTTTAATAAAAAAAATAAAGTTAAACAAAATGAAAAAAAAAGAATCTAGGGTTTTGTTTAACAATAATAATAACAAAAATAACAATATTACTAGTTACAAAAGAATTTTATAAGATTTAATCCAATACATTGAATTCTTCCAATGTGGATAAAAAGAATTTTTTAAAAAATAGGACTGACAGTAATGACTATTCCCTTACAGTAATGGTGCAGTTTACTATTGCTAGTTCCCTGGACGAATGAATGAGCTGGTAGGCATCAACAGGAAAACATACCAGAACTAAAATAGACATATCTTATCGCCTGTACAAAACTATGATATATCTGTACCTGGAAAAGAGTGAGTGCTTGGCATAGTGAGAATTTGATCACTGTTTAATGTTTGAAGACTAGATATAGTTCTGGCTGTTGTAGAGAAATGCATAATCCAAAAAGCTTAGAATAACCTTGTTTATCACATGAGAATCTTAGCTACTGACATCTTTAATTGTAAGCCATAGGAAATTATACTTGGCTTTAGTAACAGTTAATATTTTTATCAATGACTTGAAAAAAAGCATCAATTGTATGTTTATTAAATTTATAGATGATTTAAAATTGGGGCATATGGCTAACATATTGGATATAAAAGTAGGAATATTAAAAAATCCTGACAAGTTAGGACACTGAGCTATAGATAAGATGGAATTTAATAGAAATAAAGTCTTACATTAGGTTCAAAAAAATCAATTTCACTATTCAAAAAGACTTACTAGCAGTTTATCAGAACAATTAACCAGGCTACTTTCCCTCAAAAATTTGTTTTTATTTATTTTTAGAATTCTTTTGTTTGTAAATTGAATTCCAAATTCTC
The DNA here is from genome assembly GCA_023553655.1 of Myrmecobius fasciatus. Lineage (NCBI taxonomy): Eukaryota > Metazoa > Chordata > Mammalia > Dasyuromorphia > Myrmecobiidae > Myrmecobius > Myrmecobius fasciatus. The sequence continues at coordinate 17,623 of JAJPUD010005342.1, forward strand.
ACCTTTCCTCTAATCCCTCTCCCACCAAGAATGCAAGCAAAATATATTAGACATGTGAAACCAAGAAAAACATATTTCCATACTAGTCATTTTTAAAAAACAGGAAAAATTAAAGGTGAGAAAATTATACTTCAATTTGTATTCAGAGTTCATCAGTTTTCTCCCTGAAGGTGAATAGTATTTTTTTTTTAAAGTAAGTCCTTTGAAATTGTCTTCTATCATTGTATTGATCAGACTAGTCAAGTCTTTCACAGTTGATCATCATTATAACATTGTTATTACTGTGTACAAAACTCTCTTGGTTCTACTTTTCTTTCCTTTTTTCCTGAAACTATACTCCTTATCATTTCTTAAAACACAATAGTTTTTCATCACAACCAAGTTCGACAATTTGTTCTGCCATTTCCAAAATGATGAGTATCTCCTGACTTTTTAATTCTTTATCACCACAAAAAGAACTGCTATAAATATTTTGCACATATAGACTCTCCTTTTTCTTTGTCTTTGGATTACAGAACTTCTATCAGTATCATGGAATCACAAAGTAAGCACAGTTTTATAACCTTTTGGACATAGTTTCAAATGAGGTTGCATTAATAATTCATTTTATGCCTATTTTGCCCTCATACCCTCAAGCACTTGTGATTTGTGATAAGTGCAAGATGCTACCTCAGAGCCGTTTCAATTTTAATTTCTCTAATCAATAGTGATTTAAACATTTCAAAAAATGACTATAGTTTTAATTTCTTCTTAATTTCTCCTTCTGATAACTGCTTGTTTCTATCCTTTGACCATTTATCAATTAAGGATAAATTTGACTCAGTTCTATATTCACTATCTGAGAAATGAGGTCTTATTAGAGAAACTAACTTTAAAATTTTTCTGTATTACTTCATTGTCCATGGCATCTATTAACAAAAGGTGGTTTGACTGATTCTCTTTTAATTAGTTCTATTTTTGTTTTTGGCTTGTCCGAGATAGTGATTGCTACAATTGCCTTTTATTTTATTTTTTTTAACTTTAGCAAAAGCATACTAGATTTTGCTTCAGCACTTTATTTCAACTCTATGTGGCTTTGTTTCAAGTGCGTCTCTTTTATAAAAAATACATGTAGTTGGATTCCATTTTCTAGTCCATTTTGCTGTTCCTTTTTAGTGATGACCTCATCCAATTCAGGTATGATTAGTAACTGTGTATTTTCTTACAACCCATTTTGTTTTGTTTATTCTTATCTTCTTATTCTGTCCCTCCTCAAAAGTCTTTTTTTTGCTTCTAACCATTCCTCCCTTAATCTACCCTTTTCTTTATCAAATCACCCCCTTTCTCTTATTTCCTTCTCCTTATATTTTCCTATTGGGTAAGTTACATTTCTATTCCCAACTGTTGTGTGTGTGTGTGTGTGTGTGTTTTCCTTCTTTGAACTAATTCCAGTGAGGTTCAAGCATTGTCCATCACCTCCCCCATCCCCCGAATTTTGCCCCTCACTGTAAAAGTTCTTCCTTGTGCATCTTTTTTATGGGATAATCAACCCCATTCTATATTTCCCATTCCCCTTCTCCCAGTAGCTTCCTCCTTCTCCCTAATCTTTTTTGGGGAGTGAAGGAGAAGAGATCATAATTAATTCACACATATACCCTCTATGTAAACTCCCAACTCCATTAATAATAATAAATTTCTTAGGAGTTGGATCTGTGTGAATATAAAAAGTTTAACTTTATTGAGTCCCTTTTGGTGATTACTCTTTCATGCTTTTCTTGAGTCATCTGCTTGAATGCAATTGTTCTTTTCAGCTTTTTTTTTTTAAATCAGGAATGCTTGAAATTCCTCTATTTCATCTTGCTAGTTAGTCATTCCAGTTGTATCCAACTCTTCACAACACCATTTCAGGTTTTTAGGTCAAAAAGAATAGAGTGGCTTGCTACTTCGTCCTCCCAGTTTATTTTACAAATGAAGAACTGAAGGAAAAAAGTGTTAAATTACTTGCCCAGGATCACAGTGTCTGGGCTAGATTTGAATTCAGGAAGACTCATCTTCAGGCCTGGCACTTGATCCACTATGCCATCTAGTTGCCCCTCTATTTCATTAAATATCAATTTTTTCACTTGAAGGATTATTCAGTTTCACTGAGTTTTTATTCCAGGTTATATAAAACCCAGGCCCTTTGCCTTCTCAAATATCATATTCCAAGTCCTCCACTCCTTTATAATGGAAGTCACTAAATCTTGTGTGATCCTGACTATGCCTCCATGATAGCTGAATTCTTTCTGGCTGTTTGAAGTCTTTTCTCTTTGACCTAGATGTTCTGGAATTTAGTTATACCATTTCCAGGAGTTTTCATTTTGGAACTCTTTCAGGATATGATTGGTAGATTCTTTCAAATTCAATTTTATCCCCTGGATCTAAGATATTAAGAAAAACTATTTCCTTGATAATTCCTTGAAACATGTCTAGGTTCTTTCTTTGATCATGCTTTCAGGTAGTCAAATATTTCTTTTTTTTTTTTTAAATTTGAAAAAACAGAATAAGAAAACAAAACAAAACAAAACAAAAAAAAAAAAAAAACCAAAAACAGAAAAGGATTATGAAACAAAGTAAAGCCAAACAAAAGAGAACATTGCGATATGCCCAGCACAGCATATGGGAAGATTCCAAATATATAACAAATTACCAGATCAAGAAACTATATTATTAGTATAATATTAGTGTGTATATATATATATATATATACATATATATATACATACACACACACACATTTGTAGATTTAGAAACTATATTCATGAAGGTCCATATTTTTACTTCCTTGTAAATTGTTTTTTGGTTCTCTGTTGCACTCTTATTTACTTTATTCTTTTTCCCTCCTTTCATCTCCCGCACCATCCCCAAACAAGCTATATTTAAGATATATTTATGCATACGTATGTAGGCATATGCGTACATACACATACTCACACACACACCCCAAATACACATGTCTATCTCTGCTGCCTCTTTAATTAAAATCTGGTCCATAATTTGCCTTATTATTATTATTTAACTTCCCCCAGTACTCACCCAAAAATCCCTCTCTTGTGTTCTTCCCTCACCCTTTGCTTCCCCATCTACCCATCCCTACCCCTTTATTTCTTTATATATTTTGGAGGCTGCTATATATGTTATATATGTAGTGTTGCTTATTAAACTCATTCCCAATGTGAGTAGGTTTTCAGAACTACAAGCCATCATATCCCCTCTAATACCTCTGTATCTATTCTTCCTCTGCACTTCATTTGTATAACATGATTACTATTTTTACTTTAACTCTGCACATTTCTTTTGAGCTACCCTATTGTTCTTGTGAATCTTAAAAACAATTTGCCCATAAAGTTTATTCATGTTGAGATCCTTAAAACTGATCTTTGATACTGGCTTCTATATGTTACATTTTCTGTTAAATTCAGGTTTGTTTGAAAGTCCTGAAAATCTCCAAGTTTGTTGAATGTCTGTTTTTCTCACATAAATTACAGGATATGGTATTTTTGATTGCAGGCCTAGTTCTTTGATTGTCAACATAAATGATTCCAAAACCTGCAGTCTCTTTTCGTAGCTGCTGATAAGTCCTATACAATTCTAATTGTAGCTCCAGCATATTTGAATTGGTTTTTTTTTCTTTGTTTCTTGCAAAATTCTTTTAAATTTGGCATTAATATTCTTGTGTGTTTTCTACAAAGAATCTCTTTGAGGTGGTGATCAGTGGATTTTTTTCTATTTCTACTTTTCCCTCATGTTCTATCACTCAAGGACAATTTTCTTGCATTATTTCTTGCATTATTGTGTCAAGGTTCTCTTTTTTGATCACAACTTTCTAGCAGTCTAATTATTCTCATATTTTCTCTTCTTGATCTGTTCTCTAGGTCTGTAATTTTTCTTATGTTTCACATTCTGTTCTATTTTCTCATTCTTTAAAATCTGTTTCGTTATTTCTTGATCTCTCATAGCTTCATTGGCTACCCCTTGCCTAATTCTAGTTTTCAAAGAATTATTTTCATTTTTGAAATTGTACCTCCTTTTCTAATTGTTTTTCCCCCATACTCATTTTTCCTTGAATTTTTTAAAAAAAGTTTTTCCTCAATGTCACTCATTTTTTTTTCTTTTTTTGGTGAGGCAATTTGGGTTAAGTGACTTGCCCAAGGTCACACAGCTAGGAAGTGTTAAGTGTCTGAGATCAGATTTGAACTCAGGACTTCCTGATTTCAGGGCTCGTGCTCTATCCACTGCACTACCTAGGTGCCCCACTCATTTGATTTTTAAATTCTTTTTTGAGTTGTTCTATAAACTCTCTCTGGATGGAGAGCTATTTCACATTATTCTTTGGGGTAGAAGCTTTTTTATCCCCTAAAATGTCCTCCTCTGAAAATGAACCCCAGTCTTTCCTGTTCCCATAATATGTTTCAATGACGGGGGTTCCTTCTTTGGAAGTTCTTTTTTTTTTATTATTATTTTTTTTAAATAAAATATATTAGCGTAAGAACCTTTAATCATGAGCTGGGGAGATGGTACCTCAAGCTTTTCTTCAGCTCTCTACTCAGGATCCCCAAACCAAGAGCTCTACCATCCTAACAAGTGTCCACAGCCAGTAGTAACCCTGCCTCATTGGCTCTGCACTCACTGAGTGCTGATTCCTTCTTTCAGCAGCACAATTGGGCCTGGTGTTCCTAATCAGTCGAGATTCACTTTGTCTTCCCAAATCAACTTGACAAACCATCTGGGAGATGAAAGTCTCTGTGGTTCCTGCTGGGGCTCCAGCCACATCTAGCTAGCCCGATGGGTCACCACTTGATGTTTCTGGGGAGCTAGCCAAGAGATGTTTGCAATTCAAATAAGTTAATCCCCAGCCCCAGTGTTTCTTCTGATCTTCTTGGGTTATACCAAGAGGACCACTGTTCTGCCTTAAATCTCCCTGATTTTTCACCAGTCGATGTTCACCAGGAGGCACAAATTTGTTCTGTTAGTGGGAGAAATCAGGAGAGCTTGAAATTTACCAACCTACTCCACTGTCTTTCTAGAATCTTTCCCCCAGTCCAATAATTCTAAAGTTCTCTTCAATCTATTTTCCATGTCAATTGCTTTTCTGATGAGAATTTTGCATCTTCTTCCCTCCCCACACACAACTTTTTTTGCATTCTTTTGACTTTGCCTTATTGTTTCTTGATCTCAGGAAGTCAATAAAGAAGCAAATTTATTTCTTTGTGAGTTTTTGTACCTCCTTTTATATTTGACCTATTTTAGTTTGTAAAGTTTTCTTCTTTTCAGTGAATTTTTGTGCTTCTTTTAGCCATTAGACCAATTCTGTTTTTAAGGAGTTATTTTCTTAACTATTTTTATGCTTTTTTTTTTTACCAAACTGTTAATTTTTCTTTTTGTGATTTTCTTGAATCACTATCATCTCTTTCCCCAATTTTCCCCCTATCAGTCTTACCTCTTTAACTCTTATAAGAATTCTTGTTGGGTTTGGATCAAATTAACATTTTTCTTTGAGTCTGACTGTTTACACTGGCATCTTCTGAGTTTGTCTTGATCTTCTCTGTCACCACAGTAACTTTTCATACTCAAAACTTTTTTTTCTTGTTTGCTCATTTTCCCAGTCTATATCTTCATTATGATTTTTATGTTAAATTTGGCTCTGCTCACCTGAGGGTAGGGAGGCAATGTTCCAAGCTTCAGGATTTTTTTGTTTTACAGTTTGGGGAGTTAGTTCCAAGAGTCTGTAAGTTTTGGGAACTTCTAAGGCAGTACGATACTGAAAAAGGTGTGCTCAGTGCTCTCCTGGTCTTTACCAAGGAAGGGCCTCCCTCATAGCTTCTCATTGCTCTGGAACTATGACTAGAGACCCCGCTATCTTATGCCCAATCTCTGATACTTTTGTTTACCATGGAATTGTGGCCCCAAACTGTATATATGTAATAAAGCTGCATATCAGCACCAACTGTACCCAGAGCCGGCAAAGGTTCCCTGTAATCTCACTCTGACCAGTTGCCTAACCTTCTTATCCTCTATGGAATAATATCTCCTGAAACTGTGGAAAAAAAATCGCTGTTGCCACTATGTATGTGGACTTCAGACAGACCTCCACTCTGGTGAAACCAATTTCTATTGCTTCTCTCTTTTAAGTTTTCTTAGGCCAGAAAAATCTCACCCTGACTTTTTGTGGGCTCTGCCCCTACTAACTTTGATTTGAAATGTTATTTTAAAATTGTTTGGAGGAGAATGTTGTGAGAATTCAGCAACGGGCTTGCCCTTATTTCACCATCTTGGCTCCCCACCAACTGAGGTTTTTAATAGATTGTAAACTTAACAGGAGTTAGTGCTGTGACCTGGTGGTCAAAAAACAAAACTTATTCAACCTTGGGTTTTCATGGAAATTTAAATTCTTTGAATTTTAGAAAGAGAAAGTCTATACATATGTGACTTTTTCATTGTCTGCAAACCTAGACTACATCATTCAGTTTTAGGAAATACATTTCCAGAAGGCTATTTATAATACAAAGAGCAAATAAGAGACTATGTTCATATGGTCAAAGATATTGATCATGATATCTGAGAATTAATTAAAGGAAATGGGGACACATCTTAGAAAAGGGTAAATTTCAGAGGGAGAAGATGGTTCTTTATATATTTATATAAAATGTCAGATGGAAGGAGAATAAGGAAACATAAGGAAGTAACTATTATAGACAGACATTGCACTAGATGCTTGGCATATATGTACAAAAAAAGGGATAATCCTTACACAAACTGTGCTTACAAACTAGATGTATCTGTTTAGATAATTTCTTGAATCCAAAACTTGAAATCTTTCTGCATTCAAATTTACTTTTATTAGATTCATGACAATTCATTAACCTTTCAAGATCTTTTAGGATTCTGATTGTCATAACCTAAATTAGTTTTCTCTCTTTTTTTGGGAAACATGCAAATTCGATATACATGTCATCCATTTCTTGATAAAAATGTTAAATAGAACACAGAAAAGCATGGATCACTAGGGAACACCACCAGACAGCAAACATTTATTTCTTTTAACATTTAATTTATTTTCTTCTATTACATGTAAATAAAAACTTGACACATTTAAAAAAAATTGAGTTCCAAATTCTGTCACTCTCTCTCATTTCCTCTCCTCAAGAAGGCAAGCAATCTGATATAGATTATACAAGCACAATCATGCAAAACACTTGTTGTGAAAGAAAGTATACTTCAGTCTTCATTCAGACTCTAGAAAAACAACTGGATAGTATTTTTCATCTTAAGTCCTTCAGAATTATCTTGTATTGCTGAGAATAGCTAAGTCGTTCACAGTTGAACACTGTACAATACTGTATTCTGTATATATCTCCTTTCACTTTTACATCAGTTCATGTAAGTCTTCACAGGTTTTTCTGAAAGCACCCTTCAGCAATCATTTAATAAACATCTATTATGTGATGGGGGCTAAGATACATGTTGGCAAGAAATTAATTAGTACTCTTTAAATTTAGCCATCTATTAGTTCTGAATCCATTTAATCATATTATTTTGTGCAATATACCAAAGTATCTCTGATAATCACCAAATGAGACTTAAAACAAGAAAACATTTGTTTGGCAAAAGTACCATTCACTACTGATCCAGTCACTCTGCAGGATAATTTGGAACTATGCCCAAAGAACTATAAAACTCGCATACTCTTTGATCCACCAGGATCACTATTAGGTCTATTTCCCAAAGTGATCATAAAAGAGGAAAAAAGGCTCACATGTGCCAAAATGTTTATAGCAGATCTTTTTTGTGGTGGCAAAGAATTGGAAATTGAGTGAATATCCATTAATTGGAAAATGGTTGAATAAGTTGTGGTATACGGATGTATTATGTTACATGCACTTTTGCTATTATGGAAAGTTTGAGGTCAGTGCTTTTCAGTTTTTACAAAGCAACCCAGCCTATTCTTTTCCTTTTACATTCTATGCCCAACTTCTCCGTCTGTCCTATCAGTCCCAGATATTCATATTATTCTTCTATAAAAAATGATGAGCAGGCTGATTTCAGAAAAACTTGGAAAGACTTACATGAACTGATGCTGAGTGAAATGAGCAGAGAGTGACCAGGAGAACATAATACAGAGTAATAGTAAGATTGGGTGATGAATCAATTATAATACTTGGCTCTTCTCAGCAATAAAGTGATCCAAGACAATTCCAATAGAATTGGGATAGAAAATCTTTATCCTCATCCAGAGAAAGAATTATGGAAACTAATCCATAGTGAATCAAAGCATAACATTTTCATCTTTTGTTCTAATTTTTCTTTCCCAATATGTCTATAATAATTTTTAAAATATGGAAATGTTAAAAATGATTGTACATGTACAACCTATATCATCAAAGTATTTGCTGTTTTGGGAGGAGGGGAAGAGAGAGGGGGAAAAAATTCAGACCTCAAAATCTTACAAAAATGAATGCTGAAAACTATATTTACATATAATTAGAAAAACAAAATTTTAATACTTAAAAAATTAGAAATAATTTCCAAAACCTAAAAACAAATAAATCAATGAATCATAGTTCTATTCACTGTGAGGGAAAAGTTTCTCATCAAGAACAAAGAGGTTTTCACTCTGAATAGCAAGGTCGCTCCTATTTGATTGCATGATATTGACTGTACCAAATACTGATGAAGTTCCTAAAAGGGATGCTTAATTACTGAAAAGAATTTACCTTGTCTATCCACACAAGAAAGATAAAAGGATGTATGTTATCCATATTTCACTATGTATTTGAGTAGACACCCTATAAAGCTTGTTCAATAATATGAATATCTGGGACTAATAGGACAGATGGAGAAATTGGGCATAGAATGTAAAAGGAAAAGAATAGGCTGGGCTGCTTTTTAAAAACTGAAAAGCACTAACCTCAAACTTTCCATAATAACAAAAGTGCATGTAACATAATACATCCATATACCACAACTTATTCAACCATTTTCCAATTAATGCACAAAAGTGCACCTTTTAAATCCAAATATTTTATTGGTATTGATATATAACAATGTGGCCTGGAACACCATTGCCATGAAAGAATATGAGCATCACACAAAGAGGAATTGCCTCTTATTGTAGAGATAAGCATTAATGACTCTAAGGAAGCATAGAATCAGGATGTCATCAAAATGACAGAGAGGATGGACTTATCAAATGATGACTCATGGCAAAGTGGATGGACAGAGCAAGTACTCCATGGTACTCTTACAATGTCAAGAGAAATTATGTACTCAGGATTTGAGTGTTGTAGAGCTGATGTTTCTCAGTTTTTTTCTCAGTTTCTTAAAGCATGAAGCACTTTACTAACATCTAGACAAACCATATCAAGATTCCCCAGATCTAGTATAGAGACACTATCAAAATAGGAATATGGTTAGCTTGCTAAGATCTTTTCTAAATGATGTCATTTGGCCCTTTGTAATCACTGCTTCATTTTTTAATATGTTAACTAATTTAGTAATATGCTCCAGAATCTTCTTAGGAATTTAAGTCAAGCTCACTAGCTTATAATTTTCAGATTCCGTTCTCTTCTATTTTTTGAAAATTGAGATATTCATCTATCTCCAGTCCTGTAACACCTCAACTATTCTTCACAAACTTTCAAATAGTCAAACACAGTATTTGAAAACTAGCTGGTAGGTATTCCCTGAATCTTGAAAAAGATATATTTAGTACAAATAAAAAGAAGTACTATACTTTACATAACTTAACTAGCAGCAAGGTGGTGCTGTGAATAGAATACTGGTCCTACAGTTAGGAACACCTGAATTCAAATTCAGTCTCAGACACTTATTGGGCAAGTGCCTTCATTTCTGTTTGCCTCAGTTGCCTCATCTGCAAAATGGGAATAATAACTGCACCTACCTTGCAGAGTTGTTGAGAATTTAAGAGTTAATCAATTTTCCAAGACCTAGCAGCTTCCATCCTAAAGGATCGATGGGCCTGGAATCTGATATTCCAAAAAGCAAAGGAACTGGGATTACAGCCAAGAATAAGCTATCCAGCTAAAATGAGCATTATTTTTCAGGAAAGAAGATGGACATTCAATGATATAATTAATTTTAACTTATTTTTATTAAAAAGACCAGAACTGAAAAAAAAAAAAAAAAACTGATCTCTAAACAAAGAACTCAAGAGAGCAGAAAAAGGTCAAAAAAAAAAAAAAAAAAAAAAAGAGCTAATCAATTTTAGAAAACATTCAAAGTCCCTGGGATTGATATCAAGGAGGATGATCATATTTTTCTACAATGTATTTATTTCACTGTCAGAGTTATGATATCCTGCTGTATAGTTCCAGGCAACTTTTATATTACAACAAATAAATGTTTGCTTCAAATGAGATATACTGCAACAATATATTGCTGATTATGTTTTCCCCTTCTTCTGGGACAAGTGGGGGTGTAGAGAGGTTATGGGGAAAGACCAGGTATAGATTTTTTTTTAAAATGCAAGAATTCAGTGAACAATGTGATCCTTACAGAATGTCTGAATATTCACAGATGGTAAAAGGAGGAATGGCATCACGTTTGAAAGGAATCACTTATCCAAAACACAAAAGTATTATACTATCTTCCTTATTTGCATGTATTAAATCCATTTTTGTTTTTGTTTTTTGTTTTGTTTTGTTTTTTTAAATACTCTTGATATCATTTTGGGTCACTAGATGGCAATCTTGCATCAACAATGCAAAATGTAGGCTGAATTTGCATGCCAGCATTGGAAAAAATGGAACAACATCTGATATTTGGGCATGTATAACTCAGATATAGGTTTTTTTCTATACCTTCCATTAGTTGGCATTCTGTCACCTATCAACTTCCTCTTCCATATGCCAGCTTTTCAAATAAATACTCTGCTCTTTCAACTAGTCTTCATAACAGAGTCTAAATCTTTCATAAGGATTATTTCTTTCCTTGTAATAAACTCTAGCTCGTTAATTGATTTCTTGAAGTATATAGTTCCCTAAAGTGAACTAGCTGTTGCCAAAATCTGAATCTGCTATAAATGGAGCTAAGTCAGGTGCTAATCATTTTCATATCGACTATTAAGGTCTCACCCCCATCCTCTAGTACTATATGTATACGCTAATTTTTTATGGCCTAAATTTGGAAATTTTTATTTATGCTTATTTGGCTAATTTTGGAAGCCTGATCCAGCATATGCGTATTTTTTTAATAATTTCTACAGAATCACTGATTGCGTATGGATTGGACTTGAAGTTATTGAGTACCATATTATTTGGCTATAAATTCCCTCTAAATATAACAACAAATGGTTATTTAAAGTGGCCTTTGCATTAAGGCCTCTAGTTAGGAAGAAGCTACTATTACAGGCAACTATTCTGTTGTTTATTGATACAACAGAAATTGGAGTCAGAGGCCTTGAGGCAAGTATCAACCTCTCTATCTCAATTTCCTTATCAATAAATGAGGGGAAGAAGCAGAGGCAAAAGGAGGTATCCCTTCCAAGGCTACCCACTTTACCTTTAGATGTCTTTAACTGTCAAAAAAAACTTTACCTTGCATGGAATCTATACCTGTCTCTCTGTAAATTCTATCCTTTGCTCCTAGTTCTACCCTCTAGAACAAGGAGACAAAGTTTAATCACTCTTCCACAAGATAACTTTTCAAATCTGTGAAAATAACTATAAAATCTTGGCTATATGTTTTCTTCCGCACTTTGCAATCTCAAAACTCTTCCCCAAAGGGGTTATTCTGCTAAGAACATGCTGAGGCTTGTCATTACTACAGAAATACAACTGGTAGCAGGACAGAATCCTTTGCATTTTATCTCTTGGTGAAGTTAAGGATGGCATTAGCTTCTTTGACGACTACCATATCACACCAATGACTAAAAATGAACTTGTGAACTTCTAGAAATCTCGTAATTTTTTTCATATGAAATGTTAAATAAGTTTATCTGTAGCTGTAAAATTGATTTCTAAAAAATTAATAAAGGCAAGATTACATTTGTGCCTATTAAATTTCCTCTCCTTAGATTATGCCCAGTCTTCCAACAGCTATTCCTATTAGCTTTGTGAAAAGTGAATAAAGATGATATTTCTAATTTTATCTAATAAAAATGATAAATAATAAAACTATTCAATACTACTCATATAGGAGACCAATCACATCTTTTTATTCTTGGAAATGGTATATAATGAGATGTGAGGCATCAAACAAAATTACAGATCTTCGATTTTTTTGGGGGGGGAGAAGGGTGAAACAATTGGGGTTAAGTGATTTGCCCAGAGATACATACCTAATAAGTGTCAAATGTCTGAGTCTGGATTTGAACACAGATTCTCCTGACTTCAGGTGCCACTTCTCTACCTTTAAGACTTTAGATTTAAACTAATCAATATTTTTCAAGGAAACCTGAAAAAGATATTTTTCTAATACTTATGAGGAATAGATGGGAATTAAAAGAGCAGAGTAAAGAAATTTAACAAAACAACATGGCTTAGATTCTCATCATAAAGGAATACCTAAAGACCTTGATTCATATGGAAATAAAATTATATCAAAGATTTAAATAGCAATTAATGCCTATGCTATACAAATTATTTTCAAAAACTGACCAGAGATTACTTTTGTAAAAGAGACAAATATGGTAGTAACACCTAAAATCTGAGAGGGATAATGCAATATCAGTGATGAATATTAATGAAAAACTTTTTAAACTTTAGAAAAAAATCTATAGCAGTATTATTTAGTAGTTGCTAAGGTTTCAAATTATCTCAATTTGCCTGTGCCATAAAGAACTTTTTCAACCCCTAAAAAAAGACAAAAAACAAAGTCAAAGACAATGTAATTTCTGTTTCTTCTCTGTAATCACTGTATAATAGTATATGTAATATTTGTATTCCTAAAAACTCAAGGCCACCAAGTCTGTTCTAAATGAAAATGCTTTCAGTATTGGACTGAGAAACATGAACAGAAGTAGCAGTAATGTCTACAGTAAACATTTGCCAAACACCTGTATGCAAAAGCACTGAGGTTGGCAAGCATTCCACAAACACAGAGTGTTTAAAAACCCAGACTCTGTTTCCAAAGAATAAATTAAATTGGAGAAACAGAATAGCCACAGAGAAAGTTAGTAAACATTCACAAGACTATATATAAGTGTTAAATAACTGGAAAAGACAGTAAATGATATATGGGTGGGTGTTCCAAGGATGGAAAGATCGCTTTGGCAAATGTAGGATTTGAGTTGGGTTAGGTGAATTTAGTTAAATGAAGAAAAATGGGGCAGAGCATTCTAAATAAGTAATATAGTGTGACTAGAGCACAATCCTACAAAAAGTAAAGTAGCAAAAGTTAATAGTTCACTGACATGACAATTTACACACACACACACACACACACACACACACACACACACCAATTAATACATTAAACTTACTGCCATATATGGCCTGCACCCAGCATCTCTTGTTTTGGCAATGGAGTCCACAAGTTGCCCACTAATGCCAAAATCACAGAGTTTAATATTTCCACTTCTATCCAGAAGAATATTAGAAGGTTTGATGTCTGTAAAAAAAAAAAAAAAAAATATATATATATATATGTGTGTGTGTGTGTGTGTGTATATATATAATTCACTATATAAATACCAATTAAAGAAAAATGATAAAATGGCAAAATTAAGAACTAAAATAGCAAACATTAAATTAATATTTACTAACTCCAATGCTTACTAACTATGTGACCTTAGGCAAGTCATTTCACAGCTCAATAACTCATTTTCTCATTTGCAAAATGGGGGAAGAGACAAACAAAATATCTAAGGTCCTTTCTGGCACTAAGATTCAGTGAATAACATTAAATGTATTGTTTGATCTTCTAATCTCAAGAGGAAGGAAAAAAAGCACAATGCTTTCTCTAACATTTATGTCTTTCATTAAAAAAAAAACAAAAGGAAAAAAAAAGAACATGGCAAAAGGTGACTTTACAGAATAAAAGCTGAAAAGTCTATAGATATGGATGAAAAGTGACTTTCTTTTCCTTAAAAAATGTCACATTCAGATTCTGAAACATGAAATAAAAATTTAAAATTAGGAAAACATGATTTTTCCAAAGAAAGAATTTTCTTTCTTTATAAACCATAAACAGTAATAAAAGCATGGCACAGAAAATATTCAGGTAACATGCCTTTTTACAGAGATAAAGGATAAGTTTAGTACAGGATTTTGTAAAAGCCATGAGAATACATTTTTATATAAGTATATTAATATACACAAAGAGGAAAAGAAGTATGGTGTATCAAATATAAAGGGAATCAGAATAGATAGATATGTGTTCAAGTCCTGCCTCTAACATATACTGGCCTATTAAAGTACTCTTAGTATGCTAGGTAATTCTCAGTTGTTGAGAAGGAGAAATAGCTACATTAATATGAGTTTTCACTTTTGGGATCTACTTAATCCAATGAAATCATAAGTCTAGCCATTTTCCTCACACCCCCATATACAGACTTTTGTATGTGAAATCCTGGTAAGGAACTTTCTCTATGAAAGGCAGATTAGTAACTTCACAGCAACTTAAATCTTAAGAAAGTTATCTAGGAAAGGTAGAAGCTAAAGGTCACATTTCTCCTTTAGGGTTTACACAGCCAGTATGACCACTCAATTGAAATTCTCTATAAAGTTAAAAGATATCTTTTAATTGACAAATCTTATGGTCATCATTTCTACAAACTTACACTTCTATTAAATAAAGACTCAGTTTCTCCTCTAAGCTTCAGTTCCATCTCACCATTTTCCAGTCTTCGAGCTCATGATAATATCAAATTCCTTACTCTCCTTTTCTTCTCTAATCAGCTGCAAAAACTTGCCTTTTCTAACTCCATGATATATTTTTTATTCAATTCCTTATTTCTACTCATAAAGTCACTACCTTACTTCAGATCCCAGTCACTTCAAACCTGTCCTATTGCAACAATCTCCTAAATTGTCTCCATGGAGCAAGTCTCTCCCCATTCAGAATTATCCTCCACATGTATACTAAAGTGATTTTTCTTAATCACAGATAATAACTATGTCACTCTCCTATTCCCTCTAGATATGATTATATTACTCCTCTGTTTAGCTCTCAATGTCTTTCACAATTTAGCCTCAAACTATTTTTCTAGCTTCATTAAACAGGGTATACTAAAAGACTTTTTTGGATTAACTGTATATTGTATATTTATTACTCTCTCTTTTCCCAGTTTTTCTTTTAGAGTACTGCCTGAAACTCTTTCAAATAGCAGGCACAAAAACATAAATGCACAAGAAACTTTTAGCCAAGGCTAACTGAGTTATCTATCCTTGTGTTTTTCAAGCATTGTCTTGTACCAAATGGCTTAGTTGGTCCACAATGTGACCAAAATTGGGCTGATATTTTTTAAAAACTGGAGATTCTGAAATGACTTTCTTTTTTTTTCCTCAAGACAGCTACGGCACAGATGAATGAACCTGGGTCATTTCCATAATATTTTTGGTTTTCAAAGCTTTCTATAGTGAAGGTTTCTCTATGTGAGCTATCCCTTCAAGATATCTCTAAATAGGGACGGTAAGCACTAGACTCTCAGAGAAAACTTCTGTGCCAGTGACAAGATGAGAATGCCTTTTTTTTCCTCTTTAATCCCCAGTTTATACTGTGGGGCTGTGTGTGTGTGTGTATGAGTGAGTGAATGAGAGAGAGAGAGAGAGAGAGAGAGAGAGAGAGAGAGAGAGAGAGAGA
>JAJPUD010005342.1:33412-113407 GCA_023553655.1 Myrmecobius fasciatus
AGAGAGAGAGAGAGAGAGAGAGAGAGAGAGAGAGAGAGAGAGAGAGAAGAACCTCTAGGTAATAATAATTAGTAAAAACCATTCTCTTGTGAAGATTTGTGGAGTCATTTAGAATAAGAAAGTCACATTTATTCTCAATGTTGTGAGTGTTTCTATTCTTGTTATAAGACTTCCATTTCTGAAACCAGAGATCCTGAATAAATTTGTGGTCCATGTATAATAGAGGCAACATGATATAGGGGATAGAGAAATGACATGGAAACCAAGACAACTTGAGTTTAAGACCTATTTCTGATATGTATTAGTTGTGTGACAATAGGAAAATTATTTAACCTACAGGTGCTTTAAGCAACTCTCTAAAGGTAAAAATTGCAGAGAAGTTAATGAACCCTACTAGAAAAATATTATTCATTTTAGAATTTCCTATTCCATTGAAATCTATGAATGAATGAATGAAGATTCCTAGTACTCTCTATCCCTACATAATGGAGACAATTCAGGAAGCTCCCCAATCTTTCATGTAACTCAACCTACACGATGGCCTTTTCCAGGGGACTCCATGTTTGGGTCACTTCTGGTGACACAGGGGCTCTAATTCCACACTAAAGGGTATGCACAACAAAAGGTTTACTGTTGGTCTCTTGTATCCTGTAATGAAAGATGAGGGGCTGTGCCAAAGAAGATTGGTCATGGAGTCAGGAAGACAGTTGCCTGGCAATTCCAAATGGAATTATTTAGGACTAGTCTTCCTCTGGAATGAAATGACCCCTGGTTCTAAAAGACTAAGCTAGAAAAATTTCAAGACATTATCTGAGGATCCTGTCAGTTAAGTTCAAAGTAATTCATTCACTACAAACTTGGCAACCAGGTGTTGAATTCTTTTGGTCAGGGTAAATAAAAAAATGCATAAAAACATAAAATGTCCCCGGTGGTGAAGTAGTACAAAATGGAATATTAAGAAACACTGTTTATTTATTTTTTATTCTACACCTTGTGAACAAAGTCCACCAAATTCACACATGTTATTTTAGAGATTAGAAAACTGAGGCCTAGAAAGGTTAAGTGACTTGTCCAAGATCACACAGTAAAATAATGCAAAGAGCTAGTGAAATTCAGTTTCAAAGCGTACTCAAAGATAATAAGAAATATCATTTTATGTGATATTTAATCATCTTGCCTTTCAGTTCTCCCAAAGGGTTAAATCAAACAAAAATAATTAAAGTTTATAAGTCTAAAACTATTTCAGAGTATGGATTAGTAGAAAAGTCTAGATATACTATAATAGGACTTTCTAAATTAGGTCAACGGAAAAATTGACATTATATCAATATGGAGTGAATTCATTGTGAAGTTTGGGTCATGGGAAGATTGTGAATATGCCCAGAAAATAGGTTCAGAATTAAGAAAAGAAAAAGGCTAAAAGCCTATGAGTCATTCTGAAGATTAACACTTGTACCTGAAGAATACTTTTCTTCAAGCTGAATCACAAAGCGCTGCCATGGTGAAGGCTATATAACATAGAATACAAACAAACAAACAAAAAACCAAAGTTGACTATACCTTAATAGACAAGAAATGACTGGTTACAGAGGTAGCAGTCATCTCAGAATCAGCTGTCTCTGTGCAGTCAGATCATCAACTGTTTAGAGCAAAGGTCAAAATAAATATGAAAGTAGAAGTAAAGATTAAGATGAAAAGATACCCTCTGTGATTACAGCTGCTCCAACCAGAGCTATTTTTAAATAAGCTGATGACTATAAAAAGTAGGAATAGGACAATGATTAGGACATTTAACCAATGCAAAACTGTTACAAATATTATGAAGACAAAAAAGCCTAGTAATTGTCTCAGCCAGCAAATACAATCTCACTGCCAATTTGCAGCATGACAGCCAAAGACAGAAAAGGTATTTTGAATAAAAACTCATTTGTAAAACATAACTTAGGAGGATGGAAACTAGAATCAGTCATACATGACAAAATATGGGGGAAAAGAAGCTGAGGGAAAAAAAAAACTTGCAGAGACAGCATGGCATAAGAGCTAGTTAAGGCAGATCATCTCAAGAACATGTGTATATTCAAACAGGACAACAACATATCCAAATTTAGCTAATTATATTAAGCACCAACTATATGCATGGCATTGTGGAAACAAAACCAAAAATGACCCAGTACTTTCCCTCGAGGAGCTTATAGCTTATGAGAAGTGGGGAGGATATAACATGCACCTAGGTAATATAATAGATATAATACAAGGTTAAAGGTAGATTGAGGACAAAGATGACAACCAGGCAAATTCTCAAGGAAAATCTGAAAAAGAGAACACTCTCCCTTGGGAGGAGGACACCTAAGCTAATGTCTTGAAAGATAAGGATTATGAATAATTGAAATGAAAAAGAGAGCAATACAACCAGCCAGCAGGCACTATGAATGCATGGAAATGTCATGTTAAGTTGGGAATTTGGACTAAAAAATATGTAAAAGGAAGCAATGTGAATAAATGCTAGAAAGTAAGGAGGAGCCAGATTGTAGAAAGTCTTATATGGAAGGCTAAAAAGCAAGCATTTTATACTATAAGCAAAATGGAACCACTGAAGGTTTTCTAGAGTCACACAACCAATAGATATATAAAAGGTGCTCTTCCTGGATTTAAGACCATCTCCATTCACCATGTCATGCTGCCTCAAACCTTATATGTTATATATATTTGCTTTTGTGGTTAATGTTGCAAAAAAGTGCTTTTGTTTTTTGTTTTTTTTAAATTTAAGTTCTATGAAAAAGAGCACAATTTTTTATGGCAATTTGTGTAAGGATAACAAGAACAAGGAGATGAATGATGTATAAAGAATCAGCAAGTAAAAACACAGAAATAAGTTTTGACCACTGTGATTTAAAAAAAACAAATAAACAAATAAATCAGAGCACTAATTTTGTGTGATTCATTACCACAGAATCAAGAAATTGACATTTATATTCTAATAAAATTTTCTCATCATTATCCATTTCATCCCTCCCACAAGGACCCAATACCGATCAGCAAGTGTTTATTCTACAAAGAGAAGGCTCTGCTGTATATTTTGGCGCGCGCACGTGTGTGTGTGTGTGTGTGTGTGAGCTTTATCCCTGCTTTTTATATATATATATATATATATATATCCCTGCCTATATAGAAATGACTAAGAAAAATGAAAGACTAATGAATGATATAAAATATATTATGTGCTATGAATTAGTTGGTAGCCTCTAACTAGTCTCCTGGAGATTTCCTTATGCTGGTCTCTTCCTTAAGAACTTTCAATAGCTCCACATTATAAGATAAAGAAATTAGTATGACAAGGACTTGATGAATCTGCCCCCAAACTAACTTTATGAAGCTAACTTGGGTTACTCACTTTTCCCAGAGTTTCTTGCCTGCAACTTCTGTTTCTGTTCAACTGATCCAGTGCCTAAAATGTCTGTTACTGTGTGTGTGTGCATGTGTGGGTGTGTGTTTTGGGTCTTGTCTCCCAATAATACTGCAAATTTATTCAAAATAGTAAACTTGCAAGTCAAGGCTTAATCTCCCTTTTTTCACTCATCAATTATGAAATTAATCTTCCAACAATATGTGTTATTTTTATACTCCAATGTTGTAGAACCTCAGAATAAAATTCAAACTCTTTAGTTTGAAATACAGAGTCCTTCACAATCTAGTCCCATTGTAACTTTTTGACCTAATTCCCATCAATTTCTTGCATGAACTTGCTACTCCATTTTAAGTGCTCTATTCATATGGAATTCAGTAAACCTTGACTTGTCCTACTTCTTTGTATCCTCTGATGAAACTAGCATAATGCTATAAAATACATGGCAGGTGCTCAACAGTTATATAGTAAACGAGTGATTGAGGTCAACAGCAAACTTCAACAATATAATCCAAATGGAATGGTAAGTACAGAAGTCAGTTTTTAAGGAAATGAAAGAATAGGTGGAAAGGAATGGAAGCAGCAAGTTAGTTCAGCAGTATAGAAAAGAGTAGATAGAGAATACATCTGAGGACGCTATAAGGCAAAGTGAAGGTATTATTTTTAAAACAATGAAAAATAGCTAGATATAGATATATGGAAAATATATTTATATATGTGCATGCATGTGTGTATAAATCGTAATTCAGCTAGCCATGTGTGCACATATATATACATATAGATATTTCAAAAAGCTAGAGGAAGCTAATCGTGGCAATCCTGTCCCTCTGAATTCAGAAATAGATCAAAGGCCAAAATGAAAGGGTTAGATTTACAGGAGGGAAGTAAAACAATATTTCCTTTGGGAATAATAACTACTCATGTTTTTATTATAATAGCAGCCAGGATTTATGTAACTTTTTAGTGTTTACAAAGCACTTTCTTTTAAACAACTTTGTCAGGAAGATAGCACAAATATTACTATTCCCATTTTACAAATGAGTACTTGCCCATGATCACACAGCTAGAAAATGCCTGAGGTGGCTTTCAAACCCACTTTTGTGTTATCATTCTAAAAATGAAAGATTTATTGAAACGGAAATGAGAGTAAATACAAGAGTTCATATTGTACATATTTTATCTTCTCAGTAAAGAAGATGAGAAAGTGGCCTGAAACAGCTTTTAGACAGATCACAGAACGGCAATAACAAGAGAAAGAACAAGAAGTTAGGTATCTCAGAAGCAGAGAGCAGTGTCTCCTAATTAGGAGAAGCAATTTTGTCCAGGCTGGAAGATTGATGAAGGAATACAATAATTTAAGTCTCTTATTCCAATTTTA
Organism: Myrmecobius fasciatus; assembly: GCA_023553655.1. Classification (NCBI taxonomy): domain Eukaryota; kingdom Metazoa; phylum Chordata; class Mammalia; order Dasyuromorphia; family Myrmecobiidae; genus Myrmecobius; species Myrmecobius fasciatus. The sequence goes on from JAJPUD010005342.1 coordinate 38,194, forward strand.
ACAGTTTGTGGAATTTTTCATTTGGTGATCTTAGCTTTCTAACTTAGCTTTAAATTAGTCACTTACATAACTATACAGTCCCATATCAAGAAAAAACTGTTTCACAATGAATGAAAAGGATACCTTAAAAAGCAGGTTTTAATTGGTTTTCAAACTTTGTATTAGTGAGACTAAAGAATTTTCTTAAAGGAGTAGACTGTGTCTGCTGCCAAAAACACAAAAGTTTCAGAAAAATTATACCATAATATGTGGCATAATTTTCTATGATATTTCAAATTAAGAAAAAAAAAGTTAATTTCTTTTCCACAAAGATTATGGCCATGCCTACCTACCTCTGTGAATAATTTTCAAGTTTTCTTTTAAGTGGTTTAGTGCTTTCACAGTCTAGGAAAAAAAAGTACAAAGAAAAATGAAATATAAGTCAATTAGGAGAACAGTTACATTTAAGCATTCTAAATTTTTAAAAGTTCTTAATTAAAGTATTTGTAACTGATTATAATTTTAGTTAGAAATGATAATTGGCTGCAAAACTTAGCTTCTTATATTTCTTGCTCTGTTCGACAGTTATAGAAAATAACTGATGTGTTTAACAAACAAGTTAATGAAAGTTGTACTCATCAACTTCTTCAAGATGAGTCTTGAAGTGTCTAACATAAAACAGATGAGGATTATATACCCTTATCCATCTCACCAGATAAATTTCTACTTATTTTTTATTTAAATTTAAATTTAAAAAGAGACAAATCCCTGCATCACAAACTTCTTTTAAAAGAAGCTTCCCATCTCTCTTTTCCCACAATCACAAAATAACTTTTTTGTGGTAAAAACAAAAAAGGAAAAAACAAAATTAACAAAGTAGATCAATATGTCAGAAAAACGTCATATATCCTATATCCCTCACCCATGAATCCTCCACCGTCACCCCTGCTCTACCTTTGCAAAAAAGTGGTATTTGTTTGCTTATAAATCCTTGTGGGGTGAAACTAATTATAATTTTGTAATATCATCATCAATTGTTTTGTGGAGTTTTTATTTAAATTAATACTGTTAAAACTCATCATCTTCACTGTTTTCCTGACTCAGATAACTGTTTATTTCAGTTCGTGTATGACTATTTCCAGGCTTCTCTGTATGCATGTATGTATGTATGTATGTATGTATGTATGTATGTATGTATGTATGTATGTATGTATTTGCTGGGGCAACTGGGGTTAAGTGACTTGCCCAGGGTCACACAACTAGGAAGTGTTAAGTGTCTGAGACTAGATTTGAATTCAGGTGCTCCTGACTTCAGGGCTGGTGCTCTATCCACTGCATCACCTAGCTTCCCGCTTCTCTGTATTTATAATATTCACAATTTCTTACAGTACAGTTATAATGTACCAACAATTTATTTAGCCATTTCCTAATTGAAAAGCATCACTCTTTTTTTCAATTCTTTGATTCTAAAAATATGCTATTATAAACATTTCCATGCATAGGGAGGAGACCTCTTTGGTATTAACAGTGGAATTTTTGGGTCAAAAACATAGACATTATATTTATTTTATTTACATAATACTAATTGTTTTCCAAAATGGCTACACTTGAGTACCTAATGTATTTCCATAACTCTTCAAACATTGATTATTCTCATTTGATTATTCTCATCTTTACCAACTTGCTGGTTAATGAGGTAAATCCTAAGGATTGTTTTCATTCTTATTTTCTTAAATAGTGATAGAAGTATTCTTTCATGCGGGTTACCAACAGTTTGTAATTCTTATTTTGAAAACTACTTGTATTCTTGGACCATTTATCTACCAGCTTTTGATTTTACATATTCCTGTTAGATAGCAATATATCTTGGGTAACAAACAGTTATTCAGGATTTTTTCCCATTCATATGTCATGAACTTTGTGTGCTATTGGTGAGCCTCTGAAGTTGTATAAACCCATGCATTTTTATTCTTTTGCTTTTCCTGTCACAGTTTGTTGGTTGGACATAATAGGTCACTGTTTAGATTACTATTAATCACTAGAAAATTAAATTGGTTAAGGAGAGAAGGAATAGGACTCCTGAATTAAATCTGGTAATAACATACAATGTATAAAGCACAACCAAAACCATGCTGATCATTTGAGGGATAACTATAAAGAGTATTTCATGAAAAGCACAAGTGTCAAGGGGAAAAAAAAAAATCAACAAAATTAATTCTTTTTCAAGTCATAACAAGATCTAATTCTGTCAGGTGCAAAGTGCATGACAGCTACTAAATTTATCTTTTTTTTTTTTTAAACAAGCTCTCTCAGCTTTATTCCTTTTAAAGGAATATCTAAAATCATTTTGTCCCAACCAAACTAGTTCCAAAATATTCATGTTTTAACTAGGATCTCGTATGAAGCTAGAAACTCTGCTACAAAATAATTTAGCTGACAGCCCAGTTGTAAAATTGCTTCTAGAAAAATATTATTCCATCTAATATGTTTTTATAGACACCCAGGTAAGAATATTATGCAGAAAATGTTTGTAAGCTACAAATTAGTCTCTAAGAATTATTTGCAAGAAGATATGTGGATGTAATACAATTGTATGTTAGTAATTTTTTTTTCAAATTGAGAGATTTAATATTTTAAATAATTATTGAGGAATCAACAATTTAAAAAAGATACTTACTGCTAAAGTGATTTTGCCTAAAATTTCTTCTGGAATAACATCATCTAATACACTATATACATATTTGTAAAACTTGTCAAACGAGGTAGACATGAGTTCCATACAGATCCAACAGTCACCCTAAAGGGAAAAAAAAAAAATCCATTATCCTTAAATTATCCATTACCATTACCCAAGGACTTTTTATATTAAATTAGTCATGTTCAATAACAATCTGGTTGTTTTTTTTTTCTTTTAACTATACTACTTCCTTCTTAACCTTTTATAACATTATGTAGAAAATTTCAAATAATCTCAACTGCCCTTTTTTTAAAAAATTCATTTTTTAAAATTATTTTTATAAAAAGTTGAGTCTATTTTTATCCTTAATTAAACTATAACTGGGCCAGTAATATATTTTAACAAAAGAAATAAAATTTTAACCAATTTTAATTTTTCAAATAAGAAATACAATATCTGTAGAATCTGTAACAACAAAGACTGGTCCTGATCTCACTGTAAAAAGTCGGTAAATTAAAATAAATATTTTGAACTGAAATTATGACCTGAAGAGAGATTGTTAGGGTCCGGGAAATTGGGGACCCTGAGAAGTTTGTCTTTGAATTGAGGATCAAAGGGTATAGAGTGTGATTACCTTGAGAAACATGAGACCCCCAGATTTGTTGGAGATTGCTGATAATGGGTTTATCATAATGATAATGGCTATTTAAAGTGGTCTTAGAAAAACAGCTTGCCTGGAGGCAGTGCTCTGTTGCTGAAAGGAGAATCCTACCCTCTACTGAATACTTCCTTTCAATACAAACTTAAATGCTAATGATAGGTGTGGGCGGAATGGACAAAGGGACTGACCACAAACTGGGGGAAGAAAGGTAAGAGGCAAGGAGGATGGGTCAGGTGATGAGGAGGGGCAAGGCTAGAAGAGAGACTAAGCTAGGAGGCGAGACTAGGAGAGGAGGAAAGATATAAGCTGGGCTGGCTGTAAGGAAAAGGGGGAGCTCAAAATAAAGAATTACATTATTTCATCTTCCTCTGTCTTGTGACTCTCTTTTGAGAATAGACATGCTGAGCATGGCCAGATGAGTGTGGCCGGATGCTCACTGAAGCTCTTAAAAAAAGAGGTAAGACCCGCTGCCCTTAGATACTATACCTAGCAAGAGATTATATATATATATATATATATATATATATATATATATATATATATAATTTTAAATGTCAACCCTTTCCTCTTACTAGCTGGATTTTTCATACATATAGTTTTTTTTTTTAAAGAGAGAATTTTATAATCAGAAAGACTCTTAAAGCTTTATTTTCAAAATGAGAAACTGAGGCCCAAAAAGGTTAAATGATTTAAATAATTTATTCACCACTTAAGCATGTCTTATGTTTTAGGTTTTATGCTAAATGCCAGAAATATAAATAGAAGCCAAAAAGACAGCCTGTAGTCTCAAGGAGTTTACATTTTAACAAGTAAAAACAATACATAAAAGGATCTAGGTAGAGAAGGGATGATGAATAGGCAATGATGGAAAGAATACCCAAGCTGGAGCAAAGCTTCTGGGGAACAGGTGTAAGTCTAGGGAGTAAAGAGAGGAGCTGGGAATGAAGAGAGAATGGCCCCACTACCTTGTAAAATGGGCTTAAGCCCACATGGGGATTCACCAACAGAAGTGAGGGAAGGCCTCTCCAGGTTAAGATGGTGATAAGGCAAAAACCTTAGAAAGGAGGTGGAAAAGTGATTATCTTGGATGAGTTTTATTAGAGAGGTAGCTAGCATGTTAGAGACAGATAAGAATGAAGACTTTTTAAAAAGGCAGTTTCCCTCCCTCCCAGCTGTGCAAATAATATATAATACTTAAGATTCAGGAAATGATTATCAAGCTATATTGTAGAAAATTTGTAACTAATGTAGCCTCACTATTGAGGCTAATTGGAGATAATTGGTTATCTCCTAAGGACAAAAAAAAAAAGTTTTAGAAATGCTGTCTTGTAAATGCAATTAAATACAACAAGATCTTAACTGCATCTCTCTTACAGAGAACCCAGGCATAGCTCGACCACTAGCAAACAGTGTAAACTTGGAAAGATCACTTCCTCTCTCTGAATTCAGTTTCTTCATCTATACATCTGAGAAAATACTTATAACAAGGTTACAAAAAGAAGATAAAATGGACTAATCCATACTAAGTATCTTAAGTCAGACAGTGTTATTACACAGATGAAAACTAGCTTTAAAATATCCCTATGGTCTTATCTTGTGAAGGTTGTAATGGATTGGAAGTTCTGATAGACTTTACTAGACTGGTAAGACTTCAAGTAAAGCCTTATCAATAGGCTATGTCTACTTTTCAAGGACCAGGTTAAATTGGGGAGAAGTGCAGTAGGATAATCACTTAGTGATTTTCTGGCCCTAACAATCCAAAAAAAACTCACCAAAAACGCAAATTGGTTCTGTATGTAGTTCACTTTCTACTTTTGCAATTATGAAAGGGAATAGGAGAGCCAAAAACCAAGGTTTTTAGATCATTTATAGATATTAACTTTAACTGTTGATACTATAAAATGTCAGATCCTTATCTATCAAGAAGTAGTTACACTGAAGGAACTCAGATACAATGTTAACATTGTTGCTCTAAGTAAAACCAAAATACAAAAGGATTGCAGTTGAGTGGAAGGAAATTCTCACAGGTTCTTATGGAACTGGCTTGACCGTGAATCCTAACATATCACCTGGTTATCTTATATTGTCCATCTGCTGCAATAGGGAAGAGTATCAAGTGCTTCAGGGGGAGGGAAGGGAGGACATTTGATTAAAAATAATTACAAAGAAATGCAGCCTATTCACCAACATTGCAGAGGATGAGGAGGTAAAGAAATTCTATAGAGAAATTTAAAAAATTCTACAAATTAAATGAATATGTACTTTATTCAGTGATATCAATGCAAAGCTGGACACAGGGAAGAAAGTGAAAAACAATGGAAAACATGGTTTCAGAATAAGAAATAAGAAAGACCAATAACTTACAGACTGTCATTTATCCTAGATATTTTCTTCAAATACAAAGTCATAATACACTTATGCCAAGCTATTTATGCCATATAACATCCCCAAAATAGTGATATATTCTAAGTGGAAATTAATAGTTATGAAGGTGTGAGTTATTTTTGAGTAAGCTATCTCTGTACGATTATACTATCTATAGATAGTATATTACTAGTAGAGCAAATCAAAATAACATTAAAAAAATTAAAACAACCAAAAAAGCTCCAACAAGGTAAAACAAACAAATGTGTAGCTACTAAAAGATAACTACACAGAAAATTACAACTTCCTAATAAAATTTCACTCAAAAATCAAGCATCACAACCAGAAGAGCAAAAAACCTGAGGAACTGTTTCAGCCCACAAATTATTTGTTCTACTTGTCAGATAAACAAAGATGGCAGCCAAAAGCAGCATCAGTTTAGAATATAAAGTCAAATATTAAAGAGGGAAATAGTAAACAATTATAAAGCATGAAAAGCAATTAAGGGAAAAAATGAAGTTTACAAAAAACTTAGTAATAAATCTAATTAAACCAGATAGATCATTCCAAGAATATTTAAGGATGAAACTGGGAAAATGACCACAGGTGAAAAAATGGAAAAGATTTGTCAAGGTTATTATAATAATTTCCATTATCAATGAGAGTTGGACAACCTATTCATACACTAACATTATAGTTCCTGCATAGCAGGAAGTAAAAATGGCACTGGGGGCTTGGGGAGGCAGGGGAAGGAAGGAAAGAGGGAAAGATAAGAAAAACAACAAGACAGAGTCCAGAGAAGGAACAATTAGACCAAGTATACATGGAAGAGATTGATGTTGGAGGCAATATACAGGCTTCCAGAAGGCAGAAAGTGATTCTGCAATAGGGAAGAGTATCAATTGCTTAGGGGGGAAAAAATCTCAAACCAAAAAAATAAGATTCATATGTCTACTTTCTTTTTTAATTTTTACTTTTTATTTAAATTTGAATTTTTTTGTTATTCTGAATTTGATAAATACTATAAAATAAGTCCTTATCACCATCTAAGATCCCCTTGCCCAACTAACCCACGGGGCTGTGGACTCTGGGTTGGGGAGAGTACAATCTAACCAAGGGCTGATATAGGCTAGCCCCCGTGGAATAAGGTAGGAAGGAAAAGTGTGGGTTTGTGGAGGTTAGAGGAGGCAGCAGCAGCAAACAGGTGATTATTTAACTAGTTTGTCCAGTTCTATTTTATCCCAGATCATAGTCCAACAATTGAAGATTCATATGCAACCAGTACAGTTGGATGTAACAGGATCAGATTACAGGGCAATTAGAGAATTTTATATAAGGATTGAAGAGGGCTCCGTGGTAGTCTTTTGAAGTTTTGAAGAAATCTATAGATTTCAAAGAGAGATTCTCAGAGTAAAGGGAAATTGAGGAGGTTGCAATGACACTAGTTGGTTATAAAGTAGATCCTGATCATTAAAGGCAGATAACATAATGATGGTAACTAATAGTTCAACTAATAGTTCTTATACCAATTGGTATAAGAAAACAAGAAGATTCTGCTCCTTTCTTCTTCTTCAGTTTATCTTGTTTGTACATAATTGATTTCATGCTATCTTCCCATTCAGATTGTGAGTTCTTTCAGAGCAGGAACTGGTTTTTTTGTTTGTTTGTTTGTTTTCTTCTTTATATACCCAGCACAGTGCAGTCCCTGGTATCTAGCAGGTATTTATTAAATGCCAAGTGACTGAATGACCAGTATTTCCATACACAGAAAAAAAAAAAAAAACAGGATTTCACATGTAGCCATAGATAACTATCATAAATAACCTGCAATCTGAAAAAAAATAGAATCAATTCAATTTAATTTCAAAGCTGTCTTGTTAGTTTTTAACTTCCTTTTCTGTTGTCTTCAGTGCCTCTAAAAAAAAAAAAATGCTAATGATGACACTTTTTCTACTCTCTTTGTATGTAAGTCCCCTCTTCCTTTCATGTCTCTTTCCATTAAAACATATACCATCCTATACACACACACATATGTAACAAATCATAGTCAAGCAAAACAATGGTACAAAAATGAGTATCTCATACTTGAAATGTCTATCTCTATCTGACAGATGGCATTATTACATTTTATCATTAGTCCTTGGGAACTTGGGAATGCGACTCACTACAATGATCAGAGTTCTTAAGTGTTTCAAAGTTCTTTTTCTTTACAAAATTATAGTCAATGAAATACATTGATATACTTCGTTTTTTTTTTAAACAAATTGTTTCTTTTTTAAAATGTTTTCATTTTACTTAAAAGAATGATAAGGCTAACTGGTTTCTTTATTGTTTACTTTATATAATAGATTTTTTTTTAATTTTTCAAAATACATGCAAAGATAGTTTTCAATATCCACCCTTGCAAAACCTTGTATCCCAAACTTTTCTCCTTCTCTTCTCACTTCCTCCTCTAGACAGCAAGTAATCTAATATAGGTTAAGTATGTACAATTCTTCTGAACATATTTCCACATTTATCATGCTGCAAAAGAAAAATCAGATTAAAAGGGGGGAAAATGAGAAAGAAAAAAGAAGCAAACAAACAACCACAACAACAACGGTGAAAGTATGTTAGGATCCATATTGAGTCCCCATAGTCCCCTCTATAGATGGGGATGGCTCTTTCCCTCATAAAACTACTTATTGCCCTGAATCACCTCATTGTCAAAAAGAGCCAAGTACATTACAGTTGATCATCATATAATCTTGTTATTAATCTCTACAATGTCCTTTTGGTTCTACTCACGTCATTTAGCACTAGTTTATATAAGGCTCTCTAGACCTTTCTGAAATCAGCCTACTGATCATTTCTTATAGAACAATAATACTCCATTACATTCAAATACCATAACTTCGATTTCTAGTTCCTTACCACTACATAAAGAGCTGCAACAAAAATTTTTGCACATGTGGGTTCTTTTCCTTTTTTTTGTGATCTCTTTGGGATATAGATCCAGTAGAAACTGGATCAAAGGGCTGAATCAAAGGGCTTGACATGATAGCCCTTTGGGTCTAGTTCCAAATCGCTCTCCAGAATGACTGGATTACTTCACAACTCCACCAACAATGTATTAGTGTCCCATTTTTTCCACATCGCCTCCAACATTATTGTTTCCTGTCATCTTAGCCAATCTGAGAGGTATGAAGTGGTACCTCAGAGTTTCCTTAATTTGCATTTCTCCAATCAATAGTAATTTTGAGCAGTTTTTCATATGATTAGAAATAGCTTAAATTTCTTCACCTGACAATTGTGTATTCATATCCTTTGACCATTAAAAAATATTTTAATATAAGCAGTTATTTGCTCTCTTCTTCTACATTCCTTCTTCCCCAAATGAAAAACAGAAAAATAAAACCTTTATAATAAACATACAATCAAGCAAAACAAATTTCCATATAGTGGTCACATCCAAAGTACACGGCTCACTAGAATTCTTAAATCTTTCAAAGTTATATTTATAAACTATTCTCCTTCTGCTCAGTTTTTTACACTTATATTTATTAAATCTATGAAACCATTCTTTTTGCTATTTCTAACAAAACATTCTATTTTGATACAATCACATACCATATTTTGTTTAGCCATTTCCCAATTCATGGACAATCCTTCAGTTTCCAATTTTTTGCCACCATATAGAGAGAGACTATTAATATTTTTGTATGTATGGGTTGTTTTTTTCTTTGATCTCTTTAGGGTAGAGGTTTAGTAGTAGTATACATGGATCAATAAATATGTATAAGATTGAAGCATACTATTTTCACTTTTTTGTTGTTTTTCTTTCCTTTTTTTCCCCCCCAGACAACTGGGGTTAAGTGACTTGCCCAAGGTTGCACAGCTAGGACACATTAAGTGTCTGAGGCCATATCTGAACTCAGGTCTTCCTGACTTCAGGGCTGGTGCTCTATCCACTGCACCACCTAGCTGCCCGATTGCTGTTTCTTTTTTCTCATAGTTTTTCCCCTTTTGTCCTGATTCTTCTTTCACATTATGACCAATGTGATACATTTAATATGATTGTACAAGTATATCCTGTATTAGATTGATTGCCATCTTAAGGAGGGATCAGAGGAGGTAAGGAGGAAAAAAAAAAGGAAATCAAAATCTTATAAAAGTAAATAACAAAGCAGTAATCATCAAAACTATTGAATACTGTTACAGAACATGCAGAAAGAAATGAACAACATTACATAGTGGAACATACAACAGACCTCAACTACAAAAATAACTCACTACTTGATGAAAAGTACAGAGCAAACTGGAAAACAGCTGGGCAGAAAGTTTAGACTAATTTCTCACATCATATGCCACATTTTTTAAAAGCTAAAATTAATACAGTGCTTTAAGTTTTGCAAGAAACTGAATGCATATTTTATCTCATTTAACCTCACAACAATCCTGTAAGAAAAGTACTATTTTACCAATTTTAATAGATGAAAAAACTGAAGCTAAAGAGATAAAAAGTAATTTAGCAAGGGTTATACAGTTAATAAGTATCTAAGGTTGAATTAAAACTCATCTCTTCTTCCTTTCACGGTTAGCATTCAATATCATCGACTAAGAAGCAGAGATGAAGAAGGAGGACCTTCTTCATCTGAAAGCTACTTTCAGTTTCAACATTTCACATAGGCTAGAAGAAATGATAGACAGAAATGAACAAATGAAGCTATCTAAAAATGAAATGGGCTGCCTTCCAAAATCCTGTATTTTCACCTGTCAGAGATGTTGGAGAATACATTCCTACTTTAGGTTGAAAAATGACTAGATGATCTCTAAGGATTTATGATTTGCAGCAAAGTAACAGGAAAGACTGAGAAAGAAAGAAAAAGGAGAGGCAATAAGGAGATATTCCAAAGGTTAGCACACACTCTGCCTTTCTTAGTCTGCACTTCTTTTTATTTTCAAAGCTCACAATTTATTTTTGAAATGAACTTTAAGATAATATTACATTCTGAATGTTTCTGTAGCTATGAATATATGACTTGGGTTTGAAAACTTAATTTTGAAACCTGAGGAGTTTGACAATTTATTAGCTAGAGCCTGAGAGTTCCTTGTACAATGTAGAGCCATCAATTATAAGAGTTTTCAAAGATCATGAAAAGCTCCCCAACACAAAACCCCATCTTTTTTTCTTTAATAGGAAAGAGATATAAAAATACCAACCAGGAAATTTATCAGAAAAGAAAATGAAAACAAGATATAATCAATGGTCAACCTGAGTATGTCAGAGTTGCCAAGATTTTTAAAAAGACCTAGAAATAAAGTCTCCAGCATACAATATCTCATCAAAGAAAGATTTTTGAGAAAGGAAATCGATATGAACACAGAATTTCACAGAAGATGAGAATGCATTTTTAGAATTCAGTAATTAAAATAGCCTTCCAAATGACTATTTTCATATACACAGAACAGAAAAAATGACTACCTGAAACTGTGACTATTTTTAACAGCATGTTTGTATTTTAAAATCTATATTAAGAAATTATAAAAGGAAAACTCAAAACAACTCTGTAAAAGGAAAATTGTTCCTCACTGTGTAATAAATTCAACATGTAACTTTCACAACTCTTTTGCTTGTTGGTCTTAATTTCTAAATTTATCTAAGACTTTCTTAAATATTTACAGTTTTTATTTTACCCTTTTACTAATTAATTTGGATACATTTAAAAATGTTGAATAAGATGATACTTAATTTTTGCTTACTTAAACTATTTTCTTATTAAAATAATGGCTCCCTAAATCTCATATTCTGGACTAATTGATCAAATTCATTTTTATCCTTTATACTTAATGATTATGTAAAAAATTTGATCATATCTCTCTTATGTTGAAAAAACAAATCAGTCTTAACATCTTCAGACTTATGTCTGAAATAACTGATTAAGAATTATTTATTTCTTGATTTGTAAAGTTTAATTAAATATAATTTCCCCAACATAAACATACTGAAACTTGTTTTTTTCTCATTCAATTATTTCTCTTTTTTCTCTAATTTGAGCACTCCTTTTTCATGACTAGACCAGTGGTGTTACAGTAATTATAGGAGTTTTAATTCTCATGTTGCTTCACTGGAAACAAAGACTAAATGAATGAAAACATCAGACACAATCATCTGATAAAGATAAGCTTTAATGACCAAAAAAAATCATGTCAAAAAGCAATACCAATACCTCTAAACAATACCAGATCAGATTAAATTAACATTTATTATTTAGTATCTACTTATCTACAATTCCAGGCATTGTACATATAAATAGCTTTCAGTAAATTAAAATTTTTTTTTTATTGGACATGTACTACGTGTAAAGAACTATGATAGGCATAATGGGAGAATTTTTTAAAAAGCAAAAGATAAAATTCCTTTCCTCAAGCTTTTTAAATAGTTGGAGAGATAAAATATATACACATTATAATAAAAGCCTAATAAAAGAGTAAAAAAGGGAATAGGCATCTATATAATGGCTACTATGTCAGGCACTGTGCTAAGCACTTTTCAAAAATATCTGTATTTGATGCTCACAACCTTGTGAGATGGATACTATTATTATTTCCATTTTTCAAGTGGTGAAACTGAGATAGAGGTTAAGTGACTTGGGTAGATTCTACAGTTAATATATGAGACCTAAATCCAGCCTACGTTTTCTTGATTCCAGCCCCCACAGTATATCCACTACACCACCAGACTCCTCTAGGTTAAAACAAAACATAAGCTCAGAAAAGGGAAAGGTTTCATTAGGGAAAGCAAGGAATTAGAATAGGCCCTTGGAATTTAAGAAAGAGAGGGAAGGGGGCAGCTAGATGGTGCAGTAGATAGAGCACCAGCTCTGAAGTCAGGAGAACCTGAGTTCAAATCTGGGCTCAGACACTTAACATTTCCTAGATATGTGACCCTGGGCAAGTCACTTAACTCCCATTGGCTCAGGGAAAAAAAAAAAAAGACAGGGAAAAAATTGATGCATATTACAGGACATGAGAATAAATAATTCTTAAATTCTTATATGAGCAAGTAGATTGACCAGTTTGGCTTTAGAGAAAGATCTGTGGTGCGCAAAAATGTTTGTGGCAGCCCTTTTTGTAGTGGCAAGAAACTGGAAACTGAATGGATGCCCATCAATTGGAGAGTGGCTGAATAAATTATGGTATATGAATCTTATGGAATATTATTGTTCTGTGAGAAACGACCAGCAGGATGATTTCAGAGAGGCCTGAAGAGACTTGTATGAACTGATGTTGAGTGAAATGAGCAGAACCAGGAGATCATTATACACGGCAACAACAAGGCTATATGATGATCAATTCTGATGGACATGGCTCTTTTCAACAATGAGGTGATTCAAACCAGTAACTATTGTTCAGCAATGAAGATAGTCATATACATCCAGAGAGAGGCCTGAGGGAACTAAATGTGAACCACAACACAGCATTTTAATGCTTTCTATGAATATTTGCTTCCATTTTGTTTTCTTTCTTAGGTTGTTCCCCCCCCCTTTCTAGATCTGATTTTTCTTGTGCAGTAAGATAACTGTATAGATATGTATACATATATTGGATTTGTCATAATTTAATATATTTAACATGTTATTAGACTACCTGTCATCTAGGGGTGAAGGAAAAAAAGGAGAAAAATTTGGAACAAATTTTTTTTTTTTTTTGCAAAGATCAATGAAGAAAAAGCACTCCTATGTTCTGTAAATAAAAAGCTTTACTTAAAAAAGAGAAAGAGAGAGAGATCTGTGGAAAAGATCTATGACAGGCTAGACTGTCAGAGTCCTTGAAAACTAGACTAAAGACTGAAGCTACCTTGTATACAATGAGAAACAATAGAATGTCTATCAGAACAATTTACACAAGAGCTAAAGTTCAGAAAAATTAATCTAGTAGTGCTGTACAAGGAGAAAACTTAAAATTTTAAGTGACTTACTGGTAGCTATAATCTAGAAATAAAGTAATAAGAGTTCTGCTATCAGATAGTGAAAGTGAAATTTTCCATGCCTTTCCAAAAAAAATCAAGTATAAGATATATAACAACAGCATGAGATCTGATAAAAAAAAAGTTAAAGATGACCCCAAGGTTTCAAGAATAGGTGAAAATAATACAAAATTCCTAGGCCCTCAGTTTTTCCATTTGAAAATATAAAGGCTGAAATGAGATACTTTCAAATTTTAGATTTATGAGGCTGTAAGAATAAGAACTGAGAAATAGCTACTAGGAGAATCATTTTATGAACAAAGTTTCAGTAGGATACCAGCAGCAAAAATCAGATTTCAGGGAGTTGAGGAGTAAATGTGGAATAAATTGGGTTGTAAAAAACAACTTTTACTAGACATGCTGAATTAGCCTTCCTCAAGGAATACAGAGCAGAAACAGATGCAAAAAAAAGAAAAAAAAAAGCATAAGGTGGGAATTTATATTCAGAATTGTAGGTTATATAATTGTAAGGGCAAAGGACAGAGGGACAAGAGAATCTAGGAGGATGGTGATAGGTGCACCTACCTAATGCTGAAACAGTCATCAAACCTATCTAGGTAATGAAAGAAGTTTAGTTCATCCCTAATTTGAGTGTAATAGAAATTACAACATGATCCAGTAGGCATACAAAATAGATTCTATGGATTTAGGGTTCTCAGTTTAGTTTAGTTTAGATTGTTCTCAGAGAAGAATCATTTGGTATAGCCAGGTTAGCAGGGAACTAGGAAAAAGAAAATCAAAAAGTATATACAATTAGAGCTACTCAACTCTGGAATTGGCTGCATCAAGTGGTGAAGTCTTCATTATTACAAGTAGTGAGGCAGAAGTTGGGTAAATACCTATCAGAAGTATTGTAGAAAACATTCTCATACTGGATAGGAGGATATATTAGATAATCCCTAAGGTCTCTTTTAGCACAAAGATTATAATATTTTTAAGTGAGGCTGAGTTTTCTCAAATGTTAAATGATAGGGTTGGACCTGATGAACTCCCAAAAAACTTAAAATTTCTTATGAATATATCCACTCAATTATCCCCATGCTCTCAGAGATCCTATCTATTAAAAGATTTAACCAAAAAAAAGGAGCTAGAAACTAGATTGATCTCTAAGGTCACTTTAGATCTAAAGCTATGATCTAATTTTCTTTAATCAGTTTTGTATTCATTTGTTTAAAACCACAGGTGTTCATTCATACCTCTCTGAAGAGTGCTCCATAAAATTGTACGATATATGGGCAATCACTACTTCGCATCACCACATCCAAGTCCATAAGAAGCTGTTTTTGTTCTTTTTCATCCACTGTAGACCGAATCCTCTGGGGGGGAAAAAAATCACAAAAAGTTATTTCACAAAAACAGAAAATAAACCTTTTAGGAATCTGTTTTTAAGACCATCAACTAAATATACCACAACAAGCATTACTCTGAAAGTTCAGAAATGATATCCTAAGTCATAAGGAAATTTTCCCAACTTGAAAAATCAATTCATTACTTATGATAACTATTCATCAACTAAATATACCACAGACATTTCAGAAATTTCTTTTCTGAATGACTATATGGAAATCTGACACCAAATCACATATTAATAATGGTGAGAGTTATGCAACAAGACATGTCTGCTATGAAAATTAATGCCCTTGTGGCAACTATAAAGAAACTAAGGAAAGAAAATATGAGAAAGATTATAATAAATTACATTTTTAGAGAGTTTCATAGAAGAAACTATGAGCACATGTAGAGACCAATTAAAGAATATTAAAAACTGGATGGAGAAAACTCTTTAAGATGATTTTCTTTAGGTCACATAGTTATTTAAGAGGCAAAACTAAACTAAAATCTATTTCCTCATTTCCAGGCCTTTTTTCCTAGACCAAATTAAAAACAAAAACCACTGTAACTTTAGGTCAAACTTTAGGCTAGTACAAACCTGGATAGGAGAACATGGAAATAAGGGAGAATGCTTTTTAAAGTCATGTCTCTCTCTTCTTAAATTAGTTTAAAATGGCATGGTATGCTCCTGGCATATGGTGATGTTCCTAACTACTGAGTATAACACTTCATTAAACAATTTTAAGGCAATTGTCAAACTGAAATAATAAAAAAAAATTATGAAGTGCCTACTATGTGCACATCAGCAGCTAAGATTCTTAAGAGCGGTAAAAAGACATCAGCAAAAATCCCAAGGGGTCAAAGCAAACTCAAAGATTCCAAAGATTTTGGAATGAAACCAGGAGGATCTCCTGGATCTATGGTAGTAAAGCAGGTTTAAAAAAAAAAAAAAAAAAAAAAAGGATAATGATTTTTTTTTAAACCAACAAAATGAATTTTTTATTCCCATAGTGCCATTAACGACTTCATTAATGCATCTTATATAGCAAGTATCCTAATATAATGCACCTTATATAACAAGAACGCCAGTAGTTTTGTTTTGTTTTTTACATAATGATAGTACTGTCTTCTAAAATTTCAAGGCACTGTTCCACAAGGGTCTTAAAAGAGGAAGACAATCAAATGAATTTCCCTTCATAGACGAGAAACCAAATACTCAGATAAACAACAGACAATCTCAGAAGTTATGAGAAGCATTAGTTTGCACAGGAGATGCTTCTCTTGCTCTAAGACATGTCAAATGAAAGGATTATAATTTTATTGTACATAACTTCTTCACTAGTTATTATCTTCTCTGTGTGGATGAACTGATTATTATAAACTTATATTTGCAAATCATTTTGTATTTTATTTCCCAAATGAAAAATAAGGGGAAAACGATTAGATCAAATGCTTATAGAAATCAGACATTATTTTCCACCACTTCCTTACTGCCTATGTTTTTATTCACTTAATAGTTGCAAACTTTGCTTTGGGTATGATATTCATAGTCATCTCAGTCAAAAAGAATAATTAAAAAAGGTAAAAATGACTAAAACACAATAATATTGAAAGATGTTCATAAACTTGTGCTAATTTATGCAAAATGTTTAATCATGTTATTTTCTGGAAACAAATTTTTCTAATATATGACAACTTTATTAGCATCTATATTGTGAATCAGATCTACAGAAACTAGGAATATATATATCTGTAGTGATCAGCTCCTGTCAGCAATGACAATGAATGATCTAGTGGGATTATGGAAAACAATATTATTTGTTGAGGTAGAAGGGGAAAGTGATTTTTCATCACATATTTCTTTAGATATATGAAAATATCATCGCTATGAAAAATTTTTATTGCTATGATCAGTATTAATGTCATAGTCATTAAAATACTATATTTCGTTAAACTGGCTCCTTATATTGGCTATGTATTAAACTTTAACTATTTCTCCTCTCTGGCTTCAATTTCATTATGTGTAAAATAAGGGGACTGTATTAAATAATATCTAAGATCCCTTCCAGTTCCGAATTCCGAGTTCTAGGAAACATAATAAATTACATGTTATAGACAAAACTTTAAGCTTTTTTTTGGGGGGGGGGGGGCTAATGGGCATCTTTTCCAAAAACAGTATTTATTTCAGTGCTTACCACAGTATTCTGTATGTACACAAGATATATTTAATAAATGTTTTCAAGAATTACAAGGATGAATAAATCGGATCAATGACTTGGGGCCAATATCCAGGAGACTAGATAACACAGGGCAGAGGTAGCAAGTTTATGCTTACTATACTGTACTAGGTTAAAACATACTGGTAAATGTTTAGAAAAATAAATTAAAATATAATACAACATAGATTATGTTAATCTATGGTTGATCCACTTCTATTTGAGTCTGATGGCATACATCTACTGGTACTGTACTAGTGTAGTGGATACAAGAATGGACTTGAAAGTTAAGAAGAGCTAAATTCAAATTATGCCTCAGCCTCAATTTCTTCATCCATCAAAAAGGGATAGTAATATACATGTATTTCACAAGGTTATTATGAAAATGAAATTAAATACTATGTGTGTATATATATATGCATATATTATATATAGTATATGAGAGACACACACACATATATACACACACACCACTTTACCAATCCTTAGCAATATAAATATTAGTTATTACAATCAAAGCCAATGATACAGGTCCATCAATTGTAGTAATCATTTCAAAATCTTCATAAGCCTTAATTTTTACTGAGGCCCAGAAGAGTGGCATGATTTAACCAAGCAAAATCCCTGTTAAAAATTACATTCAATTGTGGCGAAAGATGTTTCTCTACTAAAAATGACACCATGGGATACCAAGATTGAAGGCACAAGCAGACTGAATTTTCCATTTTTTAAGATTTAATTCACTTAACCCCAATTGCCTCAGCAAAAAAGCAAAAGAAAAAAAAAAGATTTAATGTGAGATGCTAACAGCTAAGTTTAAGCAACACCACTTTTAGATTACCTGCATTTTACTCATTTTGTACAAAATGTAAGCAGTCTTGAACTGACCCAGATTCCATTGATTAGTACTCTATGATAATTTATACTGAGAATTTACTTCTCCCAAGTAATTTTTCTAGATTGGACTAATAAAGTTTAAAAAAAAAAAAAGGTCTTAAGAAAAGTAAATAAAATTAATTATTGACTAAGTTTGAAGTATTTAGAACCATATTAGAAAAATTTATTTGCTCACAATGGAAACTGCTATTTCAAATAAATATTATGTATTCTATATAAAAATCCCATTCATTTCTATTTGCCAACATTTTCATTACTTAGGTTAAACTATTATAAGGAGATGAAAGTAATACTTTTAAAATATTTCAACAATTCTAGTAATTATAACAGGATATTTCCCTCAATTTAAATAAGTGAAATCTTACTGCATTTAGAAAAATTTTAAGGTAAAACATCAAAGCCCTAAAATAGAAACATGGCCAAACTATACATATTACAAACAAAACTCAATTCAACAAATATTTATTGTGTTTAACATGTAAAAGCACTATGCTGCAGCATAGTAGACATGACAAAAATAAATAAATAAATGAAGTATTCTGCATTTTTGGAAAAGATCAGCCTTGGCAAATAGGGGGATCAATTCTTTCTCAAGGACAGGAACAAAAGACAGATAAACTCTGAGAGAATTTTCAAGTATGATAAGGAAGTTGATAATGCGTAAATGCCAACTTCTCAGTAACTTCCAAATCAATTTTTTGGGGAGACCTTAAAAAAAGAAATTTGATACATTCACTTCAGGGAATATACCTAAATTATTAAGGGAAGAATGGGAGTATCAGTGACAACTCAGTTAAAATAATTCAATTCAATTCATCCAAGATTAAGTGTCCATTTTGTATAAGGCATTAAATTTACCCCAACTTGATGAAGCTTATATTCTACTGGGAGAGAGAGAGAGAAACAGAACATGAATAAAACAAGAAGGGGATATAATATAAACTGAGATATGAGAGAACACTAAAACTCAGGGACATTTTACAGAGGTGACATCTGAAGGAAAATAAAGATGGTGAGAGGCAAAGATAAAAGAAGGCATTCCAGGCATGGGAAAGAAATGCAGTGTTCAGTGGCAAGATATGAATTACTGAATTTAGCAAGTACTAGCACAGCTTTGCTGAAATAAAAAGTGTAAAGAACAACTATGTGAGATTATACCAAAAATAAAATTTTAAATCTGATTGTGAAGGGGCTTATACACTAAATTAAGAATTTGTATTTGATCCTAGAAACAGGGAGATACTGAAAGTTAAAAAAAAAACCAACAACTTTATAAGATGTGAAAGAAATAGGTGGACAGCAATTTCTCTTTAAAAAACTTATAGTTGGGGCAGCTAGGTGGCACAGTGAATATAGCACCAGCTCTGAAGTTAGGAGGACGTGAGTTCAAATTTGATCTCAGATACTTAACACTTTCTATCTGTGTCATCCTGGGCAAGTCACTTAACCCCAATTGCCTCAGCAAAAAAAAAAAAAAAAACCTATAGTTTTTAATGGGCTGTGTCCACAGTGGGATATGGCAATTTTTTTTAATTGCTATATTAAGTTTTATACAAGGATAGAACCAGAAGCAATGGAATAGAGCAGCATATAGGAAATTTTGTTTGATGACTTCCTAATGATTTGTGAGAGTACACTAACTCAGTAGCTATGCTTGCCTCTAGTGCCATCAGCAATATTCAAGCAAAATTTCTATGATCACTTGACAATTATGTTGTAAAGGGGACTCTTTTTCAGCTATAGGCTAGAGTTAAGATAGCCACAAAAATCCCTTCTAACTCTGAAATTCTTTAATAAGGGTCACTCTATGAGTAGAGAGAAAAGGGCAAATTCCAGATATCTTCTAACAACATGATGTGAGATAAAGGAAAGGGAAGATGAAAAGAACATAAGATGGAAGAGATTTAGGATTAAGTCAAGCAATAAAGTAAGAAACCACAAACAGAGCAAGAAGGAATCTTAGAGGCTCTCAAGTCCAATCTTCTTATTCTACAGATGAGAAAACTGAGACACTTAAGATGTTAAGTAACTTGCCTAGGATCATACAGTACAGTAACTGAAGCAGGATTTAACCAAGTCTTCCTGACTCCAAGTCCAAAGCTCCATTATTACCTGTTGCTTCTTCCAATAAGAATAATTAAATTTTAAGTGTAGAAGAAACTATGGATAGAGTAAGCATAGAAATGAGTGTGTGACAAATGATAGCTTTGGAAAATATTTCCTCATCAGACAACAGAAATTTTGAATTACAGGGATAAGGAGAGCAGGAACAGGAATTTATCAGCTATAGGATGAGGGAAGAAAAGAGAATTCAGAGGCTCTTATGTGTACTTATGAAAATAGTATGATGGGATAGATCACTTTCCACATTAGACGCTGGAAAGCTGAGTAGAGATGAGGATGGTGTGGAGGAAAGAAACAATTTTGGTCAGTTATCTAGTTTAATAAAAATGTGCAGGTACTGTTCCAAGACTAGACACAAACTTTGCCAGCTCAATATCCTTATCAAAGTTGTGAGAGAATAAAGCACAGTTATATGATAACCCCTAAGTAGTACAACCTGTACCATTCTACCACCCATTTACCAGCATATAGCCTCCTATCAGAAAAATTGAGGGTACATGGTGCAAGGTCTCTCTCTTCAACTTAATTTTAAAACTCAAATTTCAACAATGTCACTTACATCCCCATGTTACAATGTTGGTAATGTTGTTTATTTCTTAATAACTATCTCCATGTATCTTGATCCCTCTCCCCTCCTTTTCCAAAAATCTGTCTTACTGATCATCCCTCTTCTCATTTTTTTTTTAAATTTTTGAATCAACCACTAGTTCCTTCCCTTCTAGTTACACACAGGCTCAAATCTCTGCCTTTACCATTCCCACAACAGTTTATCATCCTCAATCTCCCCTCCCTTTCACAGGTAAATCAGAAAAAGCTATCTCATTGCCTCTGCTTCTTTACCTCAAACTTATTTTTCAATCACTTGAAATCCGGTTTTTATTCCCAACACTGAAATGAAACTTCTCCCCCCGCCCCCAAATCACCAATAACTTCCTTTACCTTTTCACAGCCCTCAGCTTTCTTGTCTCACCTGCAGCATTCAACAATGTTGGCCCTATTTTCTAAATACACTTACCTCTGTGAATTTTTGTGACACTCCTTTGGGTTTAACTTAGGGACTCATGTCCTGGGTCCTCTCCTCTTTTTCTACTTTCATAGTAAGCAAACGTTTCTTAATCCTACACTTTTTGAGTCTCACAATCATTCTATCTATTACTCCTCATGGAGTTCTGAAGTCTCCCCAGATAACATGGCATCTCTACATATCCTTTTCAGCAATGGTTATGCCACCTCTCATATGCTCTCATTATATTAGTCTGGAGAAGAAATATGAATACATTTTATGATTTCTTGTGGCTTCCAAGCTTTCCCTTTTAGTTTTTTCACTCAGTAACCCTCCCTTCTTTTGAAGTTCCCACAATTAAAATTTTTCATTTATCAAAAACATGGCCTCAGACACTTAACACTTCCTAGCTGTGTGACCCTGGGCAAGTCACTTAACCCCAATTGCTTTAGCAAAAAAAACAAAAACAAAAAAAAAAAAAAAAACATGGTAACTGTAACATACTTACATCCATATTATTCTCCCTTCTTTGTCAAGGAGTTTAGCACTTATCTCACCATCTTCCTCTCACTCACCTTTATACTAGAAGAGTTTAATAATTAGGTTGCTAAAAATTTCCTAAACTTTTACTTCCTAATTCTTCTTAAATCTGCAAGAGCTACTCTTTCACTCCACTTCAGCTACATACAGGAATGGCCTATACACTTAATCTTGCCATAATACACATATGTTCTACCACTCTGCTTAAAAATTCCTTTATCTGATCATAGCCCATTATTCCCAATGGTTTACCACTTTTCTTTGATCCTATTAAGATCTTCATTCCCTGGGGCAGCTAGGTGGCACAGTGGATAGAGCACCAGCCTTAAAGTCAGGAGGACCTGAGTTCAAATTTGGTCTCAGACACTTAAGACTTCCTAGCTGTGTGACTCTGGGCAAGTCACTTAACCCCAATTGCCTCAACAAAGGGGTGGGGAAGGAAATCTTCATTCCCTCCATTCCTCAATACTTTATCAGCCATTACTCTGCATTCACTCTCTTCCCTTTCCAAACTCAACTCAATAGTTAGCCACTCTAAATATGTATATATATTCGATTTGTCAACTATTTTAACATAATTAACATGTAGTGGATTTCCTGCCATCTAGGGGAGGGGTGGGCAGTAGGGGGGAAAAAAATTTTGCAACAGAAAGCTTTGTAAGGGTTAATGTTGAAGAATTACCCATACATATGTTTTGCAAATAAAAAGTTTTAATTAAAAAAAAAAAAAAGTTAGCCGCTCTGACTCTATATTTTCACTGAATTCCTTGTCCCTCTATCCTAGCACCAGTTTTCTCTTACTAAACCTAAACCTTAACCTTGGATTATTCCCACCATCAGCTTTCTCCATTCATGATCACAAGCTGCTGAACAAAGCTGGAAGAAAAAGAAAGGAAATAAGCATTGATTACTCTGTGCCAAGTACTGTGCTAAGCACTTTACAAATATGATCTCATTGATCCTCACAACAACCCTTCAAGATAGATGCTGTAATTTTCCCTTTTACAATTGAGGAAACTGAAGTAGACACAAGTTATATGATTTGTTTAGGGTTGCATAGCTAGTGGCTGGGGCCAAATCTGAACTCAAGTCTTCCTGACTCCAGATTGCATGCATTTTGTCTATCCACTGTGCCTCCGACCTGCTCCTCAAAACTATGTTGACTGGATCTATTACAAATTTGTTATTCAACCTCAACTGACACTTCACTGCAGCAAAGCAGTCGGTCTTTTTATTCCTCTGTTAATTGATTTCTTCTCTCTCCTTGCAGCAATTAGTCATCTCCAGTCCTGATGCAAGTCTAGCCACTAGACTAGATAGCCCTAGAGGAGAAAGTAAGGCAGATGACTTTATACAGCTCTGCCTTACTTAAATTCAATTCACTTGCAAGTCAAGACATTACCCTCCTAATGTCAGTAGACCTCTTTGAGAATGAAAGACAAATGACAGAAACCTATTCCAAAAGCTTCTCATCTCATTCTTCTCTGAATTTTCTGCCACCTGAACTGCTTTTAGATTTCTTGGGAATTCTTTATCATTCTCTAGCATTGTATATCTTCTCATCTTCTTTGCCCCCACTTTTCAGATTCCTTTTTATATTCTCTTTTTTCTCACTATACAGTAGGGACTATCTATTTATATTTGTATTCCTGATGCTTAGCACAGTGGCTGGCAAATATAGGTGTTCTAAAAACATTTATTGACTAACTGGTCCTCTCTTCCACCTCACTCATAACCCAGTTAAAGACCATTCTTCTTATTTTACTGGGGGGGGGGGGGGAGAAAAAACTGAGGCCATTGGATATAAGCTTCCTTTACTCCCATGACATGATTTCACACTCTTTCTTCCTTCCTACCAGTCTCTGACAAAAAGTGGCCTTTCTCCTTTGTTTATAGTCATTCTCTTCAGAGTTTGTGTCTTGGAAGTCCTTTTCCCTCAAACCACTCTTTATTGTGGGAGTTCTTATGTAAATTCATTATTCCAAAATTGAAAATTTAAGTTAGGGTCCAACTTTGTGCTTTTTTAAAACAAATATCTGGGAACTAAGTGCTATGTTATTAAAGCATTTCAAGAGCAGTTCTAGCCTGGGGCTTGAAAACTTTAAATAAACACAAGAGAGTCTGATCTAAGACAAAGTCTAATTACAGTTCTCCAGATTAGAGCTTTGCAGATCTCTTGAGTCCAGTTTGAGTTTGCATGGCATAACTACAGCTTGTATCAGCTACCTGAAAGAATTTCTAGATTTAGAGCAACAGAACGCTTGAGTTTCCTCCTCTGATCACTCAGCACAGGTTCAAGACCTGGCTAGAGCCTAAATCAATGACTGTTTCTGGATCAATATAGCCACAACTTGCTTCTGTTCCAGGTCTTGCTTGTCTTGTACCAGGTCTTTTACTGCTCTTTGCCCCTCTCCATCTTCTTATGGTCATCTTGGCTGAAGAAAAACTTTTTGGGTGGGTGTGTGTGTGGGTGTGTGTGCTTTCTTTTTGTATTTCCCTATCAATACTTGGTCTGGTATTCTTCCTCACATTTTTGTTGGCAGCTATGCAAGAGACATGGACTGTATTGCTTTCTCCAGTTCTACCATCTTTGCTGCTTATTTTTTCTAGCCTAGTTTTTTCCCTGAACTTCAGCTTCTTATCACTGAGTATTGGATATTTCAAACTATATTTCTGAGACATTTAAAACTCAACCCATCTAAAATTGTCATTATTGTCTTCCCCATCCTCTCCCCCTTCCTCTTTCAAACTTTTCTAAATCTAGTAAAGGCAGACCTTTGATCTGTTCTCTCCACTCTCACTGCTAGATTATGGGAATAGCATTCTAATTGACCTCCCAGACTCATTTCTCTCACTATCTTAATTAATTCCACACAGTTACCAAAATAATTTTCCTTAAGTGCAGATCTGCCCATGTTATACTTCAATCAACTTCAGTATTTCCCTATTGCCAAATATAAACTTCTGTTTACCTCTTAAAACCCTAAGCAACATGGCCCTAACTTGCCTTTCCAGTTTCACTGGACATTATCTCTCTCCTGCACTGGGATTTAGCCAATTTGGCCTTCTCTATTCTCTACGTTCAAAGCACCATCTTCTGTTTCCATTGCGTTGCAGTGACAGTTCCCCATACCTGGAATGCATCTTTCTTACCTCTCACAAAGTCCCTCTCTTACATTAAAATAAAGCCCAGATACCATCTTCTGTATGAATTCTGCCCTAATCCCCCTCTTCTCAATTTACTTAAATCTGAAAGTATTTGACAATCTTTACATGCATACACAAATACATACAAATACACACATTTACACGTACATCATGAATATAAGTATATAAGAATGTATACTTTAGATTTATACTGTACATATTTTATATACTCTTCTCCCCCATTAAAATATAAACTCACTATAAGTAAGGTCATTTTTTTTATTTGTAAACTTATTACTTGTAAAATGCTTAAAACAGAAACTAATAAATAGTAGGCATTTTACAAATACTTGTTTTTTTTAGCAACGCCCTTTCTCCTGCTGATTTCATCAATACCCATGAGTTTAGTGTCCTATCTCTGCAGAATGCTCTGGAAGTTATAAACCCAGTCCTTATCTTTTTCTTAAATTCAAGCACTGTATCTTTAATTGCTTACTAGCTATTTATATGGCATTTACGTGTTAAAACTTATCACATTCATTCACGTTCATTACTCTTAAATCCTTGCCTCCTAACTTCCCTACTCTGCTGATAATCACCATTCTTCCAGTCACCAAGGTTTATAATCTAGGCTATCCTTAACCTTTCACTCTCTCTCACTCACTATAGCCATGCGTCTTACTGGTTTCACTTTCATAAGGTCTTTCATATCTTCCTCTTCTCCATTTACACCATAAAACGATATTTTAGTCCTTCAACATTGTTCATCTGGACTACTTCAGTAGTGTCTTATTTGTTTGGACCTGCTGAATCTAGCTTCTTTTTTTAATCCATCAATGCAGATGTCAACTTGATATTCTTAAAGTACAAGTCTTACTTACCATGTTAACTCCTTGGATGAGAAGCTTCAGTGGCTCCCTATTGCCTACAATAAAAAAAAATAAACTTCTCTGTTTTGCATTTAAAACACCTTATAATCTGACTCCAATCCATCTTAGCTTTTTAGCTTATTCTATGTTAACTCCCAATTCTACCTTCCACACATTCTTATGTTCTAACCGTACCTTTCAACTTGCTGCCCTTTACATCGCATTCCATCTCTCATCTCCATCCTTTTAAATAAGCTGTCTCCTCCATATCTGGAATGCCTTGCTTTCTCACTTTTTTTTTTCTTGTGGCCTGTCCCTTCCTTCACAGCTCAGTTCAAGTAACATCTCCATGTTCTCAATTTCCCCAATTATTAAGCATTCCTGCCCCTAAATTTGCTTTATATGGGGTATTCCAAGTCTTGGTGCTATTTTAAGCTATAAAGCCTTTTATATCTTATATCTATATCTTATATCACAGTGATAATGCATTGTAGAAGCTATATAAACATTAGCTAAGAGGATGAGATTGATTCATATATGTACATGTTCATTTCTCATCAGTAGGATAAAAACTTTTTGAGAGAAGAAACTGACTAGTTTTATATTTGTATCCCAATGTCAGACAGAAGTGCTTGCTTACTACATAACAAGTCCTTAAGATGAATCTTCTTGACTCCAGACCCAAAACTCTATCTACTGTACCACCTAACTGCCCAAATTACTTATTCATAATCTCAATTCTTTTGGAATGGAAAAGAGTATTGTTACAGCAAATAGAAAAAGTAATGCCAAGGCTGTAAGTTGAAATTGCTCTTCTACATCTAAAAGACATTTAATAATAACTTTGTTCCATTTTTTATTTTTGAATTTATACTCATAGTACCAAACATCTATCTGAAAGAGGGAAGAAATGGTGAGTTATCTTTACCACTGCTATTATACTGAATCTAGCTGAATACAAGAAATTGGAAATGATTACATGGCAAGTCAGGTGATCATTATGATAGCACTGAATACAACTATTCAGCTGTATCCTGTTTCTATACAGTTGATGTTCTAGCTATTTATAAGTCCCTGAAAAATGACAGGAAGGAACTATTATCCTAAAATTATCTCCCCAAAAGCCTTTCAGACTCCTTTAATAACTCCTCTACAATTAACCTTTAAAAGCTTGACTGAGTGATTAACTATGTGGAATCTTTTAAATGATAAGATGAAAAGTTTTTAGTTTATCTTAGAAGTAACAAGGCATATTGTTACACTACCACAATTTTTCAAGCAGGAAATTAACAGAGTCAGAAAGGTGATTTAAAAATATTGAATATTTTAAATATTATGGCAGCTGTGTGGAAAATTTAACAGAGAAGAAAGATTAGAAGCCTGATTAATTAATTGGAGGATGTTGCATTGCTCCAAAAGAGGCAAAGAGGCTGAACTTGGAAGGTTGTTCTGCAAATGAAAAAAAAGGAGATCAAAAAATATTGTAGAGGTAGAATCCACAAGACTTTTTAACTAATAGGATGAAGGTCTTATACCCTAGTACAAGAAAGGGAAAATTAAAGAATGACAAGGAAGAACAGTGATGTCCTAAATATAAATAGGGAAGCTCATTTGATATAAATGACTCACCTTGCTTTCTACAAGTGTTTCTTTGTTCCAAAGTGGAGTACCTATTCTTTCTACCTAAATTGTTCAATAAAAACAGACATTTATTACTCTGTACATTAAATAATATTGCTAGGCCCACAAAAATACAGGTAAGGGGGAAAAGAAACCACTTTTGTTCCTTAGCATATAGATGAAAAACAAACAGAATCTCAATTCTAAAATGAAACAGCTCTAAGTTTCCCTTTTGGCAAAAATGAAAAGCCCTTGAGCTAACTGAAGATGGTTCTCATACATACATAGTAATCTCACTGAACAGCATATATCTTAAGTAAATTAGCACACAATTCAAAATGTTCTTCTAGGGAATTAAAAAATATTTCCCCAGATTATTGTTTTTAATTTGTCTTTAATTTCACACATTCCCAAGAAATGCAACAAATTATAAAGCTACAACTAGACTCATTTAGGCATAGACTACTATACCATTTTTATATATTAATTTGACAAAAGTGCTAAGACAGTGAAAGGCAAACACTGACCACTAACATCTAGTTACAGTCAAGTGACAAACTATATTTTCTCATTTAAATATCTTTTTACACCTTCCACAGTAACTATCTCATGTGATAAGGGAATAATTCATTTTTGCTTGTTTGTGGGAGCAGTTTTCCAAAGTAAATTCTCTAAATTCTTAAAAAGGAGAAGATAATCATAAATCCATTCAACTAAAAGTTTATATGAATCTCACCAAGTATTTTTAAGAAACCTATCAGTCAAAAATATTTATTTTTGGACCTTTATCGTTATTTCTGAGCATTGGGACAGTGGGAGAAACAGATGCTATGTCACTCTCAAACTATGCAAAATCTGACATGATCATCAACTACATATTTTGATTTGATTCTAAAGGTCAAGTAACAAGGTAGCCTTGAGGAAGTAAAAATCTAGTCAGCAAGGACAGTTTAAGGCTGAAATTATTAGCAGCAAGATGAACATGTTTCCAAAGACACCATTTCTGCTATTAACTCTTGCCCTGCCTAACTTGTCCCTTCCATTCTTTCCTATCCCTTAGTTTGTCTCAGTTCAAGAAGTCACCATCATGGTCAACACCCACCCATGACAAGTAGTAAAACCTTAAGTTTGACACACATTAAGAAATCCAACCAAAGTTGCATCATGTATAAACATTTACACATGCAAGCAAATGTCAAAAGGCACCTGTCATATATAAGCTAGTCTGAGTCAAAATACTGCAATACACCTTTGAGATAAACAGTTTGTTAGGTACTATATATTTACAATAAACATATCCTTCACTTAGAATATAACCACAACAGAAACAGCATTACTGCCCCATCAAATTTCACCAGCTAATGGATTAAAGTACCAAAAGTAATTATGGCCATCACCTACTTTAACTGCCATTATTTGCCCACTTGGTTTGTGGACCATTTTGTTGACAGAACCATAAGCTCCTCGTCCAATTTCTCCAAGGTCTTTCAAGTCCTCTGCAGTGAAATCCCAGTGCTGTTCAGGGGAGATCTTCAGTTTTCCTGATGATTCAATGCTGTGTGTTCTCAGTCTCTCTCTGTTAAAATATTGGGAAGCAATTTTTCCACATTTTAAATAAGTTTTAACTTTTTCTTTTTGGTAGCACTGAATAAATGTGTGGGAAAGCTTGGTTTCTCAAAAACTACTAGAACATATTGACATCTAGGTTTTAAAAATATGAATTTTAAAAGACCCATATTTATATTTACTTGCAGTTAACTGTCATGTCTCCTTTACTTAAGCACACAAAATTCTGTTTCTGCTTCTGATAAAATTAATTCTGCAAGCTAGTTTGAACTTCCAATTACAGAGTTATTTTCTAACTAAACAAAGCTAAATCATCAAATGCCTACAAGGATTTTCTGATTTACAGAATCTCAGGAGATGGAAAATCTCCCTTTAGAGAGCATTATTACCCTGCTATATAACCCTAGAGATTCCTTTTAATGCCAAGAAAAATGCACAAAATTCCCAAGAATATGAAGAACCAACTGGCCTTAGCAAAACAACTATCATTTACTTTATTAAAATGTTATATCCTTTTTTCATCAATTAATGAAGAGAATACAAATAGAAAGTGAGCAAGTGGCAGGCAAAAAATAAGCAACAGGAGAGAGCCCTGTCACTGCAATTTCCCATTAAGGCAACAAAGCTGACTAGAAAATTCTAACCTGGAAATCAAGGGTAAATACAATTTTTAAAAGTGAACAATGAAACTATGTATTGGTAGAAAGATAAAATTCATGGAAAATCATATGCACAAAAACATCCTCCTTTACCAAGTCAATAGAACAACCTATATCAAAAACAAGGATACACTAATGGTCTTCTACCTAAAACTTTATCCAAAACATCACTATTTAATTCCATATTTAAAAAAAATGCTTTGTTAAGATGCAAAGACACATGAAGGAAATTTAATCTTAGAATACCAATGAAAAAGTTTCCCTTTTTCTTCAAAGTTTTAAGAATGTTTTACCTTACTGTAGTGAAGTTTTTCTTTTTTGGCCACTACTTTATGTTCCTTGAGCTTAGAACTTTAAAAGTATTGCTCTTCAGTCACATTCTAATGTAATGATTATTTGGCTTATTATTAGTAAGTACTTAGGTTGAAAGTTTTAAGCTTCAAAGACCAATAAACAAAGTAAGGCAATGAGTACAGCAACATTTTGATTAACTAGCTCCCCAATGACCATACATACCTTCTAGCATCTGGAACCCACAAAAAAATTCAAAAGTTACAATCAAAGGCTTGTGGAGGTTTTATACATAGAAGATTCAAACATCAACACTCAAAAACTGCCTATATGAAGTGTAAAGACAATAGGAAAAAACAAGGCAAGACACCTCAAAAATTTTTATTTTTTATCAATTACCATTATCGGGGAAGATTCAAAACAGAAGAAAATCTACAGGGCACATCTATTTCAGAAACAACTTTGAAGAACAAACTCCACTTTCTAGAAGGATTAAACTAATTTGTTATTACCTGAATCCTTCCCCCACCCTCCAAAAAAATGGATTTTGTCTTTTTCCTTTCTATAGTCTTTCAACTAATTTGAGATAGAGATTGGACCTATGATTTTATTACTCTAGGTAACTCTCAATGAGAAATGTCCTCTACTAATGAAGGTTGGCAACTTCTCTAAAACTTCAGGAATTGAGTACTTGCCCAGGAACACACAGCCAGCATGGATTAGAAACAGAACTTGAATCAGACAGGTCTGCTGGCTTCCAGACGTAATCCAAACCATTCCTTTGAGTTCGGAGATACTGTGATTCTGAAATTTTACCTTGTGTTTCATGGCTAATGAGCCTATGTTACAGACTCAAATTTCTTCCTACTTCAAAGTGACAGAGAAACCACTTTCAGAGGCAGCATGGCATAACAGAAAGAGAGGTGACCTATGTCTTTCTTGCAGTCACTGACAAAAATGTTAAACATAAGTTTCAGGATATGTTACACCATTACTAAATAGGTCTTTATATGTACAGCATATACGCTGTGTCTGGTCATTCAATCAGTTCACAAATACATATAAATATACTTAAGATTTTCTATCCTGTCTACAAAAATGGAATATGTAAATTGACCCAACACTTTGCCAAAGATTAAGCAAACTTACCACAACAGAATTCTCTTTACTTTAGCAATCAAAAAATGAAAGTCTGTTCCTAACAGCTCCCTTTCATTTACTTGAGGATAGAAGGACACTTAGGAAATCTTCTAAGTACCAAGGTTGTTACCTTCTTTTTTAAATAAGACTAAAGTCCAGAGAAGAATTGCCTCAAGATCATATGTGTTACCAAGCTCACAAAAATGGCCAAGCTAGGATTCAAACCCAAGTCCCACAACTAGAAATCCAATGCTCTTTCTGCTATCCCACACTGCATAATTCTTTCACTCTATTGTCAGTTATCATCATGCAGCTTTCTTATGCCTTCTGAGATCCTCTACTCAATATAATTCAAAAAGTCATTTTTATTACCCTTAGTTATTTCCACAAATCTTTGCTCACCAACAAACCAACATTTACAAAGCATATATTTTGTATAGTTACTGTGCTCAACACACAGAGTACACAAAGGTAAAAGTGAAACAGGGTGGCTACCTTGAGAGAGAAGGCATTAATAACTGGTGTTAAGGAGTATAGTGCAGTCTTAAGAGGAGAGGCAGTCAGTGAAGAAAACAGAAAATGAATAGTTGTATGAGGACAAGTAGGACAGTATAGCTGCACTGCTGGGGTGTGTAGAGGGCATGGAGGGGCCAGAGTAAAAATAGTTGAATATGTATAAATATGTACATGTACACACACACACACACACACACACACACACACACACACTCCAAAAGATTATCCTAAGGGCAATGTGGCATACTGCAAAGAGAATTGGCCTCAAAGCTCCTGACAGAAAATTTCACAAATACTAGCTGAGTGACCGTGGATAAAACACAATTTCTCAGTACCCTAAGCAACAATCTGGAGGGTTCCAGCATGAATTATTGGAGGAAATTTCCTCACAACTGAGTTTCCTATATCAGTGAAATCAAAGGCCCAGTTCCTTTCCATAAAAAGAATCTATTGAAGTCTATGGATTAGAGGATAGGGAGGGAGGAGGAGGAGAAGGACATGGAAGAGAGGTTATAAGAAGGACAAAATACAAAGGGGAGGCTCCTGCAAGAGTTCAGACAGGGAGAGACGTAGACTTGAACTGCAGTGAACCTATACTGTGATTGTAGGAGGTAAAAACAGGACAGATGTAAAAGATGTTATAGAGTTAGAAACAATGGGATTTGCCACCTAATTGGAGATAGGTATGAGCAAGAGGGAGTTTGACACTAAAACTGTGGGCCTGGATGATGGGAAAGCTGGCAGGAATGAAAATGTTAATGAAATATGGGTTTTAGGGGAAAATAACTATTGCAAACTAACTATTGCAAACATTCTAAGTTTGAAATAGTCACAGAACTTCAAAATGTTTTATATCAGGTGACCCAAAATTGGAACTCAGGAGAGACTATGGCAGGTTATGGAAATCTGGAAGTCATCAGCATAGACCCAATTAAAATCAAAAGAGTCAGTGAAGCCCCTTAGTGAAAGTATATAAAGAAAAATGTTCCCAGGACATCATCTGAAGTAGTATTCCTAACACTATATTTATATAACACCATGCCACTTGTATATTCATTCTCCATTAGCTGCTTTTACTTATGTCTTTTATACATGTCTTTCTCTTCTTTTTTTTCTGGGAGCAGAGGATAATTTAAAATTTAAGTTATTTATAGTCTTTTTAATAACTCAAATTTTTCCTAATCATCAAAATTGTTTCTTTTTTACTTCAGGATTTCATTCTGAAGAAAAGTCTATTCTCTCCTGGGTTTACGTGGGTTTACAAAAATACCAAAGTATTTTTGAACATGAGATTTTACCTATTCTTTCTCAGAACTCTTTGAAATCTCATCTTCTAAAATAAAAGTATAGCTTTCCTCTCCTTTATCACAAATTCAAAGATGGGAGTGATAGCTTCCCACCAAGGCTTCCCATCTATTTTATTCTCTAGGTCTACTTTTTCTGGTATTCTGTACCATCTTCCAATGATATAATCCAAAGCCATGTTCTACTACAGTGTCTCATTTCTATTAAGTTTCAATGATAACTGTGAGGTGAAATTTACTTCCCTGCATTCACCTTTCCTTTAAAAAAAAAAAATTATATTGATCAGATGTAGACATTTTTGCTAACTCCTTTCTTGGATTTTGTTGTTCAGGAATAGTGGGCAATTATATATTTCTTCTCTCAACATTATAGTTACTCTCTTTGAAACAGATATTGGTAGACATGTACAAGCAGCATTTGCTATTCTTTTTTTTGGGTTAAAGCCATTTTGATTAGATTTATAAGACTCTAGGCAAATACCTTCTTGGAAGCCTTGCTAGTTGTACTGCAGCCTTGGGTGAGGAGCCTGTAATTTTTTTATATTTTTAAGTGACAGAAGAAAAAACAATTCCTATTCTCAAGATAGGAATTCATAACAAGCTTTCCATTGTTATTTTTTTGAATCAGCTAACAATCAGCACCAAGAATGAAAATGTTTATTTTTGCTCAGTTTCTTCCCCAAAATGTCATAAAACTCAGCCATGTTTCCTACTTCCATCTGGCACTATGAAATTCACTCATGTGAATCATTTCAAGTAAACATTAGTCATCAGGTCAGATAGTGCCAGGAAGGTTCTGTCTCATCCTAGACACATTATCAAGAATAGAGAAGATTTCTTTATTGTTATTAGTGTCTCCATAGGTCTTAGTAAAGAGGCAACAACCATCCTTATTTCTTATTCCATGAATTTTTAATAGATAATCTATCCTTATAAGGATCTAACCTATAGATTCAGACCATCATCCCTTAGAGAACAAGCAGCTGCTTCTTTTCCAAAGAGCTTAACTTTTTGTATTTAGTCCTATTAACTCATCTTACTCCCCCCTCTTTTCCGTTATGTGATATTCTTCCATTCTCCAAACTTCTAAATCAATATTATCTTTTACCTATTTAGATTATTTTTCTTTTGTTTTTGTACTGAATCCCTTTGGTCCATTTTATAATAGAAAATGATAGCAAAGTAGTCCTTCAGTTCCACTTACCTCTTCTTTTATGAGGAAGGTAAGTCTGAACTTTGAGCATAATGCCTTGGCAACAACAAAAAGAAAAACACTGCACATTCTATGCAGGTCATAGCAAAATTTCTCTATGTTCTCCATACTTTCTAAAAGGAAAATCCTTTGGTGTCTCCAAGGCTTCTATATAGCTCTATAAAGCTCCCCTCACCTACTGACTTCTCACTTCGTTACTATCTTGACAGACAGATTCAACTTGATTTCTTCTCTCCTGATACAACATTCTCAAATTTTTATCCTTCCCTTTAGGGCAATATCCTTCTTTTTCTCTTTTCCTCCTCCTTCAGCTAAAGTCTGGTGCAACAAAAATGTATATAGTAGGCACAAGCAGGCCAACTACGTACAATATACATAAACATGAAAAGTGACTGAAGAAATGGATTAGGGACATGTATGATCAAAAAAGAAGACTAAGGAAGGACACATAGTAGGAGTGAGGGATAGCAGATGATTAACTTGAGCAATTTCCTGGTACTTTTCCACATCATGAGAAAGTCATGAAAGACTAAATATCTTGGGTGGATACACTGAGATGAATTAACGGAAGGACAATCTGGACTTTCATGGGTGGGTTTTGATCATCTTCAACGGAGAAAAGATGTAGAATGTTAACAGGTCCGTTTAAGTATTATGAGTTATTTGAAAAGTTTTTGTCTTCAAAGTTCATTTTTAAAAATAAAACTTTACACATTTTGGATATATACAGAGTATGCCAATTTAAAGGGATAAGAATTAAATTCAGCATTAAAACTTTTTTTTGGAAAAGGATGCATTTTAACTAAACGATAACACTGCTGAATATTTTTTTCCCCCAAAACAAAATCAAATTCAAAAACTCTGAGAAAATCATGTCAAAATCTTTTAAAATAAAATACAGACTTCCTGGGCCCAGATACTGAGATTCTTTTCATTATATGTAGATTTCTTTTTATAACATAACAAATATTTAGCATGCACTAACCACTGACATCTAAAGATTCACATTAAGCTGCTATTCTTAGTCATATCAAGTATAACATATTCCCCAAAATACTTAAATAAGCATATCACCTGCAATATGCCTTTGTCATAAGTTAATTGTCACAATCTTTCATCTCATTCTTCATGATGGAGATGAGTCTGAACTTTTTTTAACTTTTCAGGAATTTGTCTATATTTTTATCTATGCTGATATAAAACTAAGACTTGACAACTAGTCCAATCATTTCCTGGCAAATAAAAGGAGAAGAAATGTCAGATTTTCAAATATCATTGAAGACATCAACTATAGCCATAAAATTAAAAGATGCTTGCTTCTTGGAAGAAAAGTTATGACAAAGCTTGGATAGCATGCTAAAAAGCAGAACTATCACCTTGCCAACAAAGGTCCATATAGTCAAAGATATGGTTTTTCCAGGAGCAATGGACAGCTGTAAGATTTGGATTATAGGAAAAACTGAGCACTGCAGAAATGACATTTTTGAATTGTGGTGCTAGAGTCCCTTGGACAGCAAGGAGATCAAATAAATCAATACTTGCAGAAATTAATTCATTCTACTCATTGGAAAGACAAATAGTGAAGGTG
Organism: Myrmecobius fasciatus; assembly: GCA_023553655.1. Classification (NCBI taxonomy): domain Eukaryota; kingdom Metazoa; phylum Chordata; class Mammalia; order Dasyuromorphia; family Myrmecobiidae; genus Myrmecobius; species Myrmecobius fasciatus. Next base: position 73,908 of record JAJPUD010005342.1, read on the forward strand.
CAGCTTAAATACTTACTACATAATGAAAAGACAGGACTCATTTGGAAAAGATCTTCATTTTAGAAAGGACGGAAGCAAAAGAAGATGGCAGAAAATGAGATGGACAGATGATGTCATGGAAATGACAATCATAAACTTGGGCAAACTTCAGGAGATAATGGAGGACAGAACAGCCTAGTGTGTTATTGATGTGCTAGTTGGACAGAGAGTAGAGTCAGTGTATTTATTCAAATATAGTTGCCAATGATCAACAGATCATTATGTAACACTATTACTACTATTTGTCTAGCAATTGCAAAATCTCAACCTGGTATTTAACATTTTCAAATTAATAAAGCAACTAGTACCAAAACATCAAACCTGATCAAAAATTTTCCTTGCAAAATAGCAATTTTTGATTGGTGCATGTAGACCAACAAAGTGTGGAGAAGAGTTGAGGAAGGCTAAATGAACCAGAATACCATGAGGAAACCATGGAGATAAAAATTCAAGTATAAGAATAAGACAACTGCTAAATGGCTTTTTTCTCATTCTAAATACCAGCCATAAAATGCAAAGTTTTGTTTGTAGAGCAGGGGATTTACACACACCTAAATCTGAAGGACTTGGCTCTTTTCAACAAAGAGATGATTCAAGGCAATTCCAGTGGAGTTGTAATGGAAAGAGCCATCCATAACAAGAGATGTCTATAGAGACTGAATGTGGATCAAAGCATAGTATTTTACCTTTTACCTTTTTGCTGCTGTTGTTTATTTGCATGCTTTTTTTTTCCTTTTCTTTTTTATCCCTTTGGATCTAATTTTTCTTGCACATGAGAATATGGTTAGGAATTGCACACGTTTAATTTATATCGGACTGCTTGCTATCTGAAGGGAGTAGAGAAGAAAAGAACAAAAATTTGGAACACAAGGTTTTGCAAAGGTGAAGGTTGAAAACTATCTTTGCATGTATTTGGAACAACTAAAAAAAAATTCCTTTCGTCAGAAAAGAAGAAGAATATAATAGTACCTAAGGAGCTACTTAGTTGTAAATTCAAACTTCAGTAAGAAGAATGACTTCATTATCAAACAGACTTTTGCTAGGTCCTAATATCAATCAGTACAAAGAACTAAAAATGTCAAAAATCATTTGGAGATAGCTATCAGAATGAGTGGTTTTTGTAACTGAACTGCTTGATGAATTTGGCTTGATGATCACTTCCTTCATGTAACATTTTAAGAATTTACCAAATCGGTTTTAAAAGGGCAAGGTACATGACAATTTGGAAAATACAAGCAGTTTTAAACATTCTGTGTCATGAAATATCTCTTAAGAAAAAAATAGGACTAAAATTATATAATTGCCTTTTTCAGAAGTAACAATTAATATTGTACCCAGTAATACCAGATTAACTATATTGTTCAACTATGATTCACTTAGCTCTTGGTCCATACAATGATTCAGTAATATAGTGACCCAAGACAATTCCAAAAATCTCATAATGGAAAAATGCTATCCACATTGAGAGAGAAAACTGTTAGGAGTCTGAATGCACACTGAAACTACTACTTTCCCATTTAAAAAAAAAAAAAAAAAGTTGTTCTATTTCTTTTTCATGATATGACTAACATAGAAATATTTTACATGACTATACATCCATAACCTATATCAAATGGTCTGCCATCTTGGGGGGAGAGGGGAGAGATGGAGAAAAATTTGTAACTCAAAATATTAATAAAAATGCTAAAAATTATCTTTATATGTAATTGGAAAAAATAAATTGCTATTAAAAAAAGTAACAGTCAAATGTAAAAATAACTATCATTGGAGAGTATGAAAGGAATGAGGACTGAGAAAGAATCATCGGATTTGGCAATTAAGAAATCATTGGCGACTTTGGATAAAACAAAAAGTTTAGAAGAGGCTGAGAGGAGAGAAAGTTGAGGCAATGATAAAACAGCTTTTTCAAAAACAAGACAGGAGGGAACAGCTAGGTGGTGTAGTGGATAGAGTACCAACCTTTTAGTCAGGAGGAACTGAGTTCAAATTTGACCTCAGACACTTAACATTTCCTAGCTGTGTGATCCTGAGCAAGTCACATAACCCCAATTGCCTCAGAAAAAAACAAAAAAAACAAAAAAACCTAAGATAGGAGTATATAAATACAGGGTGTTTCAAAAGTCTTAGTGGATAAAATGCTGGGCCTGAAGTCAGAAAAAACCTAAAAAGAAATGTGGTCTCTAACACTTAATATGAATGCTTATTCATATATATCCTCTTTTCCTTTGATATGGTTTTTGGTAGCTCAGATTTCTTAGTTAAACAAACAAATGTTTAGTATCTGGTAGACAGAAAAACAAAACAAATAAAACAAAAAAAGCATCCTCTACTCTTAGGAGTATTTAGAGACAAAGTACACAAAAAAGTAACTGAATTCAAAATACATGCAAAATACTAAACAGTTATTTGCTTGAAGTAACAAATTTTCACAGAATACGCTATCAGCTACTGTTAAAAATATATATATATATATATATATATATATTCATTATTATTTACTGAAAAATCTGTAACTCCATTGATTTAAGTGAAAATCGATGTTGATAATATATGTCAGTCTACTTATGCCTAAAGGATATTGGTTTCATTAATTTCAAGATTCTCTTAACCAACTTCTGAGGCTCATGAAGTCAAATTAGTTGCCCAATGTGACAAAATCCATAAATGGTTGAACACGATTCAAATCTAGGTCCCATGACTCTAAATATAATACTTTTCCCACTGTATAACAGTATGCTCTTTCATTGGTTCTACTGTGTAACCAGAAAGAAAGATCACTTCATGGCATCAACTGAACTACCCATGATTTGCAAAAAAAAAAAAAAAAGACCACCATGGATGGACACAAGACTTAGACATAAAAAATAGTATCAACAAATTGGAAGAGCAATTGCCTTTCAGACCTAAGGATAAAAAAAGAATTCATGACCAAAGGACAGATAGGATCACAGAAAATAAACATAGAAAATTCTAGAATTAATAAGACCATTACTATAAAATTACAAAGGAAACAGGTAACGGGAAAATCTTTGTATTATATTTCTCTAATAAAGGTCTCATAATAAAGGTCTCAAAGAGAGATTTGAATCACTGAACCAATTCAAAAATATAATAAAACCCATTCCTCAAATGGTCAAATAGGAAGTTTTCTAAGGGAGAAATTCAAGCTATCAAAAACCATATGAAAGGAAAAGACAGGAATAAACCTTTATATAGCACCTACTATGTGCCAGCAACTAGAATAAGAACTTTATAAATGTTATTTCACTTGATCCTCACAATAACTCTACAAGAAGATTATGTTGTTATCCTCATTTTGCACTTAAGGAAAAAGAGGCAAACCAATATTAAGTGACTTGCCCAGGGCCACACAGCTAGGAAGCCTTATGTCTGAAGTTGGATTTGAATTCAGGCAATCCAAATTTCTATCCACAGCACCATCTAGATGCCCACTTATGCATACTCTTTGATTGAGAGATACCACTAGTGGGCCTACACTTCAAAGTTAAAGGATCCAAATGTAGAAAAAAAAATGTTAATAACAGAACTTTTGCCAATAACTCTTCATTTTCTCTTACCTCCACATTCAATTAATCATCAAATCGTGTTATTTTACCTTCATAACATGTGATACCACTCACCAGTGTGCAAGCCCTCACCATAAAAAGTAGTTGTATCTGAACTACTGTAACACTTACCGTTTGGCCTCCATGCCTTAAGTCTCTCCCTTCATTCACCCACCAAACTGACCTCCCTATTCAATAAACCTCACTGACTCCTATGGATAATCTATTAAATCCTCTGGTTTTTGAAGTTCTTCATAATCTGGGGTCCCAACTACTTTTTCATACTTTTTTATGCCAGATTCTTTCCCACATAATCTGCAATTCACTGCTGGGGGCCTCTTTGCTATTCCTTGCACAAGACATTCCATCTCTAGACTATGTACATTTTTAATGAAATTCCTTCAGGCCTGAAGTAACCTCTCATTCTTTTCTGCTTTCTGGCTTCTCTAGTTTTCTTTAAGTCTCAACTAAAATCCTACTTCCACAAATGCCTTTCCTAAAGCCTGAATTTTAGTGACTCTTCGTTTATATCAGAAAAACCTAGTAGAAATATGATCTTAGATAAGCTATCCTAGACACTTTGATTCTCAGTTTCTGCACCAATAAAATGAGGATCTACCTATCTAATAGAAATGTTTTGTTTTTGTTTTTTGGGGTTTTTTTTTTTGCTTTTGGCTGAGGCAATTGGGGTTAAGTGACTTGCCCAGGATCACACAGCTAGTAAGTATTAAGTATCTGAGACCAGATTTGAACTCAGGTCCTCTTGAATTCAGGGCTGGTGCTCTAACCACTGCACCACCTAGCTGCCCCTCACAGAAATGTTTTAAGAAAAATGTCAATCTTCAAGTGTTCAAAAATCTTAATTATTATATCTCTGTTATTACCTATAATTTGAGCCTGAGGCTCATTCTTTTAAATGTTCTCAATAACAGTAAAACATATTCCTTTAAGTGTGGATTTATTTTTTTTTAAAGTATTTTAACAAAGCACACATTTAGAGTCAATATAACAGTGGAATAGCAATTATCAAGACAAAATTCTTAACCTGAAGTTGGTAAGCTTTTTTCTAAATATTTTGCTGAAATTATTTCAATATAATTGGTTTCCCTTTGTAATCCTAAGTAAATTTTATTATATGCTTTTAAAAACACTATTCTGAGCAGGGAACAAAGGCTTCGCCAGACTGCCAAAGAGGTCCATGATCCAAAAAAAAGGTTAAAAATTCCTAAAGAATCTTAAGAATCTTGGGGGCAGCTAGGTGGCGCAGTGGTTAGAGCACTAGCCCTGAAGTCAGGAAGAGCTGAGTTCAAATCTGGCCTCAAACACTTAACATTCCCTAGCTGTGTGACCCTGGGCAAGTCACTTAACCTCAATTGCCTCAGCAAAAAGAATCTTAAGAATCTTGTCTGTTCCTTGCATGAACTGATGTTTAGTGAAATGAGCAGAACCAAGAGAATCATTATACACAGCAACAATACTGTATGATGATCAATTCTGATGGACATGGCTCTCTTCAACAATGAAATGCTTCAAACCAGTTCCAATTGTTCAGTGAAGAAAGCCATATACACCCAGAGAGGGATATGAAATGTGGACCACAACGTAACACTTTCATGCTCTCTATTGATGTTTGCTTACATTGTGTTTCATTTCTGATTTTTTTTTCTTGCAGATATGATTTTTCTTGCACAAGATAAGTGTGAAAATACATATACATATATTCGATTTGTCAAGTATGTTAACATAATTAACATGTAGTGAGTGGACTTCCTGCCATCTAGGGGAGGAGAGGAGACTCGGGGGGAAAAAATTTGTAACGAAAAGCTTTGTAAGGGTCAATGTTGAAGAATTACCCATACATATGTTTTGCAAATAAAAAGCTTTAATAAAGGGGAAAAAAAAAATCTTGTCTTCTCATTGTATCAAAGAGAAAACAAGTAGATATACTAAAAAGATAAGCAACATGCCAAAGTTACACATGCAGCAACAGAGCTTCAAAAGTCATAACCCTCAAATGTGAGACCTCCTACAAGACTGTTAATCTCTCTGGACCTTATTCTTCTCATCCATAAAATGAGAGATCGAATGAAATGACATTCTCTGCCATAACATAGAAATGAGGAAGGAGAGAATTCCAAGCATGGGAGACACCCAGAAAAAATGTAGAGATATTAATGTGATAGCCTGATCTCTCTAAGGAATTATTTTTTTCTCCCCTCCCTCCTAACCTTATACTTGTACAGATAAAAGGCCTAATCATAATCACTAGACTCAAAAGACCTGCTTCTTCCAATCCAAAAGTACTCTGTATGGAACCAAAACAGGAACAGACTCCCAAAAAGAGTCTGTCATATTTGCTATATGTCATAAGTTCTTACCCCTTTTCCATTCCAGAAAGTTTCTGAACCAGGTTGCCATCTTAGAGGTCTGTGTCAATTATCTATCACCTAGATATGGATCAGCAAGTTACTCAAATTTGGGGCCTTCTCATGAGAGATACTGAGCAGAAATTAGTTAGAAAAGTGCACTTTGTAGCCAGGATCAAGAAAATAATTAGTACTTACATATAACTTTCAAATTTGCCAAGCACTTTATATTTATCATCTCATTTAATCTTCACAACAACCTTGCAATGTTAAGTACTATCATCGCCATTTTATAAATGAGCAAAATGAGGCTAAAAAAAGTTAAATCACTTGTCCAAAATCACGATGCTGATGATCAGGATTCAAATACAATTCTTCCTGATTCAACAACAGGGGTGAGATAATTATGTGCTATTACTACAGATGTCCTGGGTTTTATTTTTGTTTTTTATATAACTCACTTAACTCTATAAATGCAGGTACTTCAGACGATCACTTCTAGCAGTTCCACAGGTAAGACAAGTCCATAGAGAGGTACACTTACATACTTATGCTGTGTACTTCAATTTTCCAACTACATCTTTGAACAGGTACAAATCCATAGTATATTTTGCAAAGAACTTTTATAGTCAAAGGTCATTACTCCTTGAATATTATTTTTTAAATTGAATCCTCCTTTTTCGACCCTGGGCACCATTCACTCTTAAGCTGACAAAAGCTAAGAATGTAAAAAAATAAAAAAAATAAAAAAATAAAAATTCATGTATTCAAGTATTTCACGTATTTTGGGAGTTAACAAGTTGCAAAATCCATTACAAATACAAGATACCAATACAGAGCCATATGAATGTACCTGACCACTTTTTAAAATTTCACATATCCTTGGTCTGTTTCCTTATGTGCAAAATAAAGCAGATGGATAGTAATGGTCCCTTTCAAACTATAATCTAAAATCTCAGACAAAAAATAAAATCCTGTGTTACAATTTGGTAAGATTAAAATGGATAATTTCCCCCTGTAAGGAATACTATTTAATTAGAAATATACAGCTCCCTATTTCAAGAGATATGAGTGTCTTTCCAGTTATATCCAACTAGATTTACTAAAACAGCAAGTTCACAAGAGTGCCATACTTAACAATCAGTTTTTCAAGACAAAGAGTGATAATGGGCAAAATAAAAAAAGGCTTAAAATAACTTGCCTAAGAATGATAATACAATATAGTAGAAAAAATATTAAATATGGATTCAAATAGGTCTAAATTTGAATTATATCATCATTTAAATCTCCTTGAGCCTAAAATTGGAATAATAATAATAATCCTAAAATAATTTAGGATTCAGAATTATTTTGGTGAGTTTGCAAACCTATATAAAAGTGAGTTATTACTATTTAGGAAATATTCTCTATCACTAGAGTATATAGACAGAGCTTTTCTGACACCAAGAAGAACAATGATTTCAGGAATTGTTAATATAAGTTCTAAGAAGCCCAGAAACTCCTTAATTAAAGAATAAAGAAAATACTCCAACATCTAAGAAAATTCATTTACAAAGGTCTTCCCCACCATTCATGTTTTCTTTAGTTCTCTGGAGCAAAAAATAAAATTACACTTCCTGCTCTTTACAATTCTTCTGTACAACTTCTGTTATCAATGTATTACAATACAACAAATCAAGATACATATCCTGTAAGAAAATTCATATTAATACTGTTTTACTAATGGACATAAATTGTGTTGAATTTAACAGGAAAAAAAATAATAGACAAATGTAGCCACTCCTTAATCATTGAGCAATTGATCTTTTTTAACAAAAGTGAGTATCACATTTGTAATAATGACATTTGAATGATAGAAGAAATTTGTAAGAGTCATGTATATGTATAAATTGGCCTTTTTAATCAAAGAAGTAGGGAAGATAGTAATATTTTAAAAGCATTCTTTAGGTTTTTTTTCTATACAAATTTCAGATGATATGAATATCCTCATCTTTTTAGCCTATATAGAAGTCTCATGCCTTGACATAACTTATTACTACAAGCTAAAATTTGATTAAAATGATAGGGCTCTCTAAATCTCTTATTGCTCAGTAAAGGTTTATAACATGGAATATTATGACAATTTCCAGTCTAAGAACCAAAAGAAAATTTCCAAAACAACAGAGAAAAATTGCCCTTAAATCCATGAAATATTTTTAGAGTTATACTAAATTAATAACAATCTAGTCCTAATAAAATCTGCATTTATGAAAGGAGTTTCCCATAATAATGAAATTGCACATCCTTTACAAATGAAATGAAATTAAAATATTTTATTGTGATCTTCATAATAGATGAAGTGAAAGTGTTTACCCTTTCTAGGTTTTGTAAAACTCTATAAAGAAAAAATCTCCTTCTGCTCAATGTATCTTCTTTAACAATAACTTGATATTGTCTTGATGATGGAGTAAACACCACAGGTTTAAATATACTAAAATCTTAGTAAACAATATAGTATACCCCTTTTGTCAATACACTTACATGTTAAAAGAGATTTCCTGGATCTTACTGTTTTTTGTTTTTTGGTTTTTTTGACACTTTTTATTTCCTTAAGAGTTACAGAAGTGGTTCAAAATAATTCATTACTTCATAGTCATGAGAAAACTCTAAAGCTCCAGCATATCTTTTATTTTGGGTCCATTCCTATAACCAAACTCACTTTGAAAACTTATAATTTTTTCAAGTAAACATTGACTTAGGTTTTGGGACTCCTGCCCAGTCTACCACCCTGTATCCCAAGATGGAAGAAAGGGTGCCAGCTGTGGGCCCCTAACTCCTGAATTCATTCCAACTTGTGCAGGGTGTTCAGGATAGGGATAAACTAAAGATAATGGAAAGAAAGAAGCTGATGAAAATTGCTATCAGACAAAAAGGAAAGGATAGGGAAAAAAAAAGAGAAGAAAAACACTAGCAGCAAATTATGAATAAAGAATAAGATTCAGAGAAAGTAGAAACTAATACAAGAAAAAAGCAATTCATAAAGCCTTTGTAAAAAAGATAAATAGAAATCCAATCCTGACATCAACATTTGAAATTTTTAATTTTTGTAATATAAATTTCATTAAACAAATTTACTGTCTACAATACATTATTTATTCATTGCATTCAAAGACGCTAGAGTCATCCTTGTCACATAAACACAATTATTTATATAGTAGCTCTCTTGAGGGGTAAGCAGGGTGCCTAGGAGGAAATAATCCCAAGAGGCAAACCTTCCAAATAAAATCTATGAAGTAATATCATGTCATATATACAAAAATATTAACACACATTTCATCTATCTAATAATGAATTAATTTAATAAATCAATTATATAGCAAAGAAATCCAACATCTTGCTAGGAACCAAATAAGTAACTTTCTTAAAAAACAGATGAAAAAGTCTGTGACATTTAGCTCAATAACAGATTTTTAATACAATAGACAACTATACAAGTCATATTACATACACTGAACACCAACACTTATGTGGATATGGCCTCATTTTAGTAATAGTCACAGGAGAAAAAGGAGTCTTAAAGGAAATCATCTTACCTTACAAAGCCAAGGGCTTAATAGGCTATCAAAGGAAGAGCCAGAAGGAAAAAGAACCTGTGGAGAACTATGGATAACTTTCTTCTGTCTATGACTTTAAATATAAATAACAGGCCTTATTTCGGGTTCAGAAATTAGAAAGTAATATAAGCCACCGGTAGGAACAAACAGAATTGTCTTTAATCTTTCTGTTTATTTCCCCCATTTAAATTTATGAAAAAAAATCTTCAAAATACTACAGTATTATAAGTACATGATTCACATTTGGATTAAAATAGCAATATAATAGAAGGCCTATATAAGATGACCCCTGGCTTCAGAAAAGCTGTACTATATAATTTCAGAATCCTTCCTTGAAGTGAGCATTTACCTTCATTTACAAGGAAACTATACTCACATGTGTGGGTTTTGGACTCCTGAAGGATTAAGGGTAAATCGTGCCGTGGATTTGAAAGGTGGATTTGCAAAATTCAGCTTCAGTGCTTTACGTTTACCTGGAAAATGCAAATAAGAAATAAAATTATGTATCACAAATAAGGATGGATTATTTACAGGCCCAGGAGGACAGAAAACAAGACTGGGATGAGAAGGGGGATGGTTAGTGCAATGAAGAATCTATGATTTTTTTTTAATTTTGTTTTCAGTTCCAAATTCTTTCCATCCCCATTGAAAATGCAAGAAAAAGAAAGCCTATAACAACATGTATAGTCATTCAAGAAGAAGGGAGGGTTACTGTACTATCAGGGAGGCAATGCCATTACATGCAAGTGAATTGGATTTAAGTGAGAGAGGGATGTACAAAGTCATCTGCCTCACTTTTTCCTCCAAAGGCATCTGGATCTGGTTGGTTCTTATTGTCCTTCATTCCCAAAGTGAAGTTATAGTGAGTCCAACTGTGGCTGATCGAACCAATATGAGCTTGGAATGTTCTGCCACAGGTCAGACACAAATAATCCACATGAACATTTGAGCCAGCTTCTCTAATTTTAAACATCTTGAATTTCTTTTGGGCTAATTCAATTCTGCTTTGCTCATAAAACACAGCACCTTCTCTAATGACATGCCACGCTGGGCAGTCCTGGGTCAGTGTCTCCTATGTCACATAACTGATTCTAAGTTGTTGAAAGACCTTAAGATTGATCTTGTAGTGCTTTTTTCCTGACCATCTTATGAGTGTTTGCCCTCTGTGAATTCTCCATAAAATAAACTTTTTGCCAAGCATACACTTGGCATTGGACCCAGTGGAGTTGCATTCTCTGCAACACAACTGGTATGCTTGGCAGTTTAGTTTGAGAAAGGACTTCAGTGTCTGTTATCTTATCCTGCTAAATGATCTTCAGAGTCTTCCTAAGACAATTCAAATGGAAGCAATACAGTTTTCTGGCATGGCACTGGTAAAATGTCCAAGTTTCATAAACTATCAAACTGAAGATCTACAGACCTGTTATGGCGACCTCATTATTGTTCGCTTGTGAAACCTGGAAAATAAAATCAGTGTCATGGTAGGAAACTAAATCACTTCCATCTGAATCTAGTGAGAGCCCTTGGTCTTGAGTTAGAGTGATTAGGGTATAAGGCATGGTCCTTAAAAAAGAAATCTAGCCAAAAACCCCAAGATAACTTGCAAGTTTTTGAAAAATTACTTTTGGGCAGAGTATAATACCCTTACTAGACAGAAGAAGGGAAAGAAGAAAGAAAAGAAAGGAAGGGAGGGAGGGAAGGAATCAAGGAGAAAAGAACTTCAATATTCTGAACCCAGCAGTTCAATATCTGGACACTGGTAGAATATTTCAGTATCAGTTCTTTGAAATTATGGTTGCTTAGGGTTCCTAAGCCTTTCAGAGTTGATTGCCCTTACAATATTGTTGTCATTGTATCATTTGTTCACTTCACTTTTGAATCAGTTCATAATTGTCTTCCCAGGTTTTCCTGAAACCATCACCTTCCTCATTTCTTACAGCACAATAGTTGTACACCACATTTATATACCACAATTTGTTCAGCTTTTCCCCAGTTTGTGGGCATCCTTGTACTCCAAAGCTTTGCCACCACAAAAAGAGCTCCATATTTTTGTAAATATGGATCTTTGCCTTTGACATTCTTTGACATGCACACCTACAAGTAATGTAGAAGTTGGGAAGGGGACCCCAAAAGTGTGGTGCCTCAAAAGAATTTTCAGGCTGGAACTCATGTCCTTAAGGCAAGGGGCACAGTTTATTGTAATTGTAATGCTATATTATAAATGGGCTGAATTCTAAACGAATTCGGCAGAGAAACAAAAGCAAGGAAACACACTTATCCAGCTTATCATTGAAATGATAATTCTAAGGCTCAAAAATGGTCCAGAATTTGGTTATCACTGAAAAAATTATTACTATTGCCTTAGGAGTTTTGTCCCTAGGACTATCCTGAGGCCAGAAGCTATCTGACAGTCAGCAAGGAAGTGAAGAGTGGTCAATTTAGCATCAAACAAATTGTTAGGAGATTGGAAGTGTGGGAAGCAAAGCCCCTGAGGCAGACTCCAAAGCCAGAAGATTTAGGATAAGAGACTAATTGTTAGAATGGAAGCCCCCTTCCCCCCTAAAATTAGAGGACCACAAAATCATATTACATCAGTAGTACCACTGGGTTAAAGGTATTTAATAGCTTTCTGGGCATAATTCCAAATTACTTTCCAGAATATTTGGACCAGTTTACACTGTACCAATAGTACTTTAGTGTACTGCTTTGTTTTTTTCCCCCTTACATCCCCTCCAGCTATTGTTACTTTCCCTTCTAGGCCATCATAGACAATCTGATAGATACAAGAAGATGTATCAAAGTTGTTTTAATTTGTATTACTTTAATTATTAATGATTTGGAGCATTTTTTCATATTATGAGAAATGGATGGGGATTTAGTTTTCTAGAATTATGAAAATTAAATTGGAGAAATTAAACAAATTGGAAAATTCAAACCCACAAGGACATCAAAGAATGTAAACAGGGATGGAGGTTATAGGCCCTCAGGACATTGCCTCCTTTATCTTCCCCCATAAAGTAAGATATTCCAGAGGATAAAAACTAGCTGTAATGAGAGGTGGAGATTGACATTCTGTAATTCTGTAACATCCAAATTAATGGAGAATTGGAGGGGGTGGTAGAGAAGAGACCATAAAGAATTTGTGCTTCAGAATAGGAAATAAAACACTGCTTTTGCAATTTCAAAAGCCTATCTACTAGCCTAGGCAGCCATTCATGCAAAAGTGTTAATTAAGTGGAGTTCATGGTAAGACATTTTCTTTCTTACAATATGGCTATAGATAGGTTGAGTTTTGCCCTCTGAACACTGTCAATAGACTTTAGTCTGTTTATAAATCATGGTTTTTATTATAACAAATTTGATTCAGTTCCCTATGTTTTTTTGAAATAAGATTTTTATCAGAAAAACTTGCTGGAAATGTTTTCCAAATCTCCTGCTGCTCTTCTGATTTTAGCTGTATTCATTTTCTTTGTGCAAAAACCCTTCAATTTTATATAATCAAAACTATAAATTTTACTTCTTGTGATTCTATCTCATTTGGTCTTGAACTCTTCCCTTAAATATAGATAAGGAAACCATAAATCTGACAGGTAATATTTTCTATGTTCCTCTAATTTGCTTATAATGTTGTTCTTTATGACGCCAGCTTTTGGGATAAGAACACACTATTTGACAAAAACTGCTGGAAAAATTGGAAATTAGTATGGAAGAAATTAGGGCTTGACGCATACCTAACAACACATACCAAGACTAAATGGGTTCACAATTAAGATATAAAGAGTGATATTATAAGCAAATTAGAGGAACATAGGATAGTTTACTCTCAGACCTGTGGAGAAGGAAGGAATTTGCATCCAAAGAAGAACTGGAACTCTTAACTGAACACCAGATAGATAATTTTGACTATATTAAGTTAAAAAGTTTTTGTACAAACAAATCTAATGCAGACAAGATTAGGAGGGAAGCAATAAATTGGGAAATAATCTTTACATTTAAGGGTTCTGATAAAGGCCTCATTTCTAAAATATAGAGAATTGTCTCATATTCATAAAAATTCAAGCCACTCTCCAATTGATAAATGGTCAAAGGCTATGAACAATTTTCAGATAATGAAATTAAAACTATTTCTAGTCATATGAAAAGGTGCTCCAAATCACTATTGATCAGAGAAATGCAAATTAAGACAACTCTGAGATACCACTACACACCTGTCAGATTGGCTAAGATGACGAATGTTGGAGGAGATGTGAGAAAACTGGGACACTGATACACTGTTGGTGGAACTGTGAACGGATCCAAACATTCTGGAGAGCAATTTGGAACCATGCTCAAAAAGTTATCAAACTGTGTATACCCTTTGACATAGCAGTGTTTCTATTGGGCTTATATCCCAAAGAGATTTTAAAGGAAGAAAAGGGACCCACATGTGCAAGAATGTTTGTGGCAGCCCTTTTTGTAGTGGCAAGAAACTGGAAGCTGAATGGATGCCCATCAATTGGAGAATGGCTGAATAAATTATGGTATATGAATGTTATGGAATATTACTGTTCTATAACAAACAACCAGCAGGGTGATTTCAGAAGGGCCTGGAGAGACTTGCACGGACTGATGCTGAGTGAAATGAGCAGAACCAGGAGATTACTGTGCGTGGCAATAGTAAGATTATACGATGATCTATTCTGATGGACATGGTTCTCTCCAAAAACGAGATGTTTCAAAGCAGTTCCAGCTTTTCAGTGATGAACAAAGCCATATATACCCAAGGAAAGGCCTGTGGGATCTGAGTCTGGACCACAACATAGAAATTTTCACATTCTTCATTGATGTTTGCTTGCATTATGTTTTCCTCACGTCCTCCCCCCTTTACTGTACAGCAAGATAAATATGTATACACATATTCGATCTGTGAAATACTTTAACATAATTTACATGTATTAGACTTCTTGCCATCTAGGGGAGGGGGTGGGGGGCAGGAGGGAAAAATTTGTAAAAGAAAGCTTTGCAAGGGTCAATGTTGAAAAATTACCTATACATTTGCTTTGCAAATAAAAAGCTTTAACAAAAAATAAATAATAATAATATTATTCTTTTTGTATAAATTATGTGCCCATTTGGGGCTTATTTAAGTGGGTAGTATGAAATTTTTGTCTACAAGTTTCTCTTCCAAATTTTTATAGAGCAGTGAGTTGATAGCTGGGAATTCTGGGCTTATCAAACATAAAATTACTGTACTCATTTGCTTCTGTATAATACTTAAGCTACTTCACTGATCTACTCTTATTTCCTATCAAGTACTAAACTGTTTTGACAATTAAAGTTTTGTAGTATAGTTCTGAGACCAGATATAGCTAGACCTCCTTTCCCATTATTTTTCAATGTTCCCTTGATATTCTTAACCTTTTGTTCTTCCGATTGGCTTATGTTACTATTTTTCTACTTCTATAAAGTTGTACTTTGATAGTCTGATTGGTATGACACAAAATAAATTAATCTAGGTAGTTTTTATTATATTGGCTCACCCTACTTTTGAGCAAAAAATATTATAGTTTTTAGATCTGACTTTATTTGTACAAAGTGATTTGTCACATGAGAGTTTTAGTTTCCACAGCTACAAAAACTGAATGAGAGAAATGCAAAGAAATGCAACTTGAATCAGAAAAATAAAGTTAAAACTTAAGAAGAAATGGGGCCAGGATGAAAAACAAGGAAATTAACAAATTTAATATATATCAAGGTAGGAGGTTTAGAATAAGAAACAGTGTTATTAAATGTTATTAGAGGTGGAGAACCCCTTACTCATGGGGGAAGGGGTGCAGATGTAATGATATGATCACAACGAATGAACCCAGATAAACAGAACACAACAGGAGAGAGACTCATGTGGAAGAATTATACTTTTCAGAGAGGATAATACTCAGCCAATAGCATATCGGGAAGGATTGAACTATGTCCAAATAAGATGAATGTCAAAGGAGGAGAAATGATGTCATTGGGGTGTAGAGGGATTGCACACTCCTGAAAGGTTGTGAATTCTGGTACTCAGTCAATGGGGTATCAGAGAAGGGACTTGTGTTTTGGGTATAAAAAAGGATAAGTATTAAAGCATTTTTATTCTATACGATTTCTCTGCAGTTGTGTAAAGACTTAAACTTTATCTCTGCTAAGTCCAATGGAGTATTTCTCACAAAGCCTCTCCAGAACAAAAATTATGCACTAAAGATAAAGGAAAATCATCTGTCTCCATGGTCTAGGAGACCCAGAATCCAAAAACAAATAAACAAACAAAAACTGAAGCTCACTGAACACTTCTCCAATTCTCATGCTACAGATAGTAAAAATGTACTAGCAAATCCAACCAAGCATCTGACACAGAAAAACCTAAAACCTATTCTTATATCAATTCCCCTTTCAGCTACAGGTTCCAGAAGTTTGCTCAGGCAATATTAGACTTTTCTGAAATAAAAGTCTGCTGCAGGATTGCAATCATGCAATACTAGGACTGCAAAGATCTGACCTACAAGTGAGAGAATGAACAGCACTGCAAAGAACTGAAGTGCCAGTGCAAGGGGTTATAGTTTTATTTATGATTTCTGTGGGGTTTTATTTCTAATTTTTCTGTTTCCTCTCCAAATTTTAAGATCTCATCTTTTGTGCTTATTTCACATTTATTTGATGGCTTTTTAATATTTTTTAAAAATTCATTTAATTCATCTTTTTTCTATTTTGTTAAATTATGTTTGTAAGGAATGATTTTCTCCCTAAAGACTGCTTTAAATTCATCCCACTATGTGTCTTGGTTGTTCTTGTTTTTGTTTTGTCAAGTTTTTCTGGATAACCTGTGATTCTTAGCTTATTTCTACACATCCTAACTTCAAGATCAAAGTTTAATTACATAGTGAGCATATTTTCCTTTAATGTGACTTTTTTTTTTTTGCTTTCCTTCTAGATTGCCTTTCACTTCTCTTTATTTTACATTTTTAATCTATTCTCCTTTTTGTTTCTTTGGTAAGATTTGCCAGAATTCATTTTTTAAATTCTATTATTTTCATTGTACAGGCCATAAATTCTGCTTTCATCACTCCCATTTCTTTTTGGAACCCCTCAAGAACAGCATGTTCTTGCTTCATGATCTCAAATAGGTAACTGCCTCATCATATGAGGGATCATTTTTTTCCATTTTGTAGTTTTTATTCATAGATGCCTGAATTTACTAGATCTGAAGGCTGTATTTCCTTATGTTAATATTTTTCACATTGATTTATCTGATTATTTTCAGTCTTTGAATTTTTTTTCTTCTTGAGGTCTTTGGTAATTTTAGCAAAAAAAATTTAAAAAGAAAGAAAAGAAAGAAAGAAAAAGAAAAGGGAAAAATTATTCATATATTTTGTAGATAAAAAGCTTTAATAAAATAAATAAATGAAAATCTTCCACTCAAACGTCTTAAAAAAAAAAGTTTTAAAAACTGAGAAAGCACCCTTCCTTAAACCTATGTTGGCCATTATCTTTTTTTTTTTTCTTTTTTGCTGAGGTAATTGAAGTTAAGTGACTTGCCCAGGGTCACACAGCTAGGGAATGTTAAGTGTCTGAGAGTGGTCCTGACTTTAGGGCTGGTGTTCTATCCACTGTGCCACCTAGTTGCCCCATGGCCATTATCTTAAATGAATAATTAACTCAAAAATTTTAAACAAAATCCAGTCTTCTATTCCTATGCTATGAACCACCATCCTTATAGTTACCCAAATTTGAAAGTTTCAACATCCCATATATGCAATTAGCTACTAAGTCTTTTTAACTGTGATCTTTCTGACCCCTCTCACATCTATTTCCTTCTCTCCACTTTTGTTCAGGCCTTCAAAATTCCTTTTCAGAACTAGAGACTCTTAATTGGTGTGCCTGCTTCAAGTTCTCTATTCTCCACAAAGTTGTCAAGAGATATTCCTAAAACAAAGACATGATCATGTTAACTCTGCTGCTCCATAAATGACAAAGGTTACTATTCCTAAAATCAAATAAAACTCCTTTGGCATTTAAAGCCATTCACAATCTGGACCCAACATCTTTCCAAGTCTTTTCGTGCACTGCTTCCCTTCACATATCCCACAGTAAATTTGGCACTCTTGCTTTTCCTCACAAAACAGTCCATCATTAATAAAGTCACCTCATGACAAAAACATGAATATGGCAAGAATTCATGACTAAGTAAGGAAAAAAGAAAATCACAAAAGACAAAATGGATCATTTTGATTACATTTTTTAAAATTTGGACGCAAAAAAAATAGTCAAAATACATGAAATGGTATTTCTCAATACTATAAAATACTGATACATTTTCTGACTTTCAAATTATTTAGTGATGAGTTTCTCTTTTGAACTGATTTTAAATGAAATAAACATTTAAATTAACTATGGTATGATATGTAAGAAATTATGTTCTCAGAATTAAAAACAAAGTATTTTTTGCCCTCAAGAGCCTTAGAATCTTCTTGGATACTACCAAAAATAATTTATTTGTTAAATCCTTAATTGGATTCAAAAAAATCCCAATTTCATTCTTATTTCTGGAAGATCTTGTTTCAAGTTTATTAATGAAACTCTCCTCAGTTTACCTTTTCTCCTGGCAATTTACATTTTTTACTATTTACCTTATCTTGCAGGTTGCTTTGGGATATTGATTGTCAGATTTCCCCAGTAAAGTAAGAGGGACTAGCTCTTTTTCTTAGAAGGAACTGAACTTGTATATGAAACAAAAATGATCAGGAACCATACTTAGTTTATGGATTATCTGAATACAAACAAAACATCAGCGTCAGCTAGATGGCACATTGAATAGAGAAGTAGTAATGGAGTTAGGAGAACCTGAGTTCAAATCCAACCTCAGACACACTAGCTGTGTGACCTTGGGCAAGTCAACCCCAATTTCTGCCTTGCCAAAACCAAACAAACTACCACCACCAACACAGGAGGAGAGCGGAGCCCCTGAGACTTCGAAATAAGTAATCAGCAAAACCAAAACTGAGAAGTAATGTTCAACTTAACCAATTAAATCCTTAAGGAATATCCTTTGTCTGTTCTGGAAGTCTTTCACCTACTCAAGGTAAAATCCCCTTTTGCTAACTGTTAGAGGGACTGTCAAATTTCTCATTTTGTTTGCTGACATAGTCAACCTTGGCTATTAAAAACTTTTATATCAAAAAATGTTTTGTTTTGTTTTTTCCCCAATCTAATCCTTTAATTACTTCCCCAGTTCCAGAAAAGGGTCAAGAAACCAACTATGCTTATGGTATTATTTTTCACTAATCTTAGAGCCAAACTACATACCCATGGTTTTATTATTGTGAGAGGCAGTAAATTTTTAGATAAAGCACTTCCACATTTAGTGGCTAACTGCAGCAATTCCTCAATGATGTTGCATCATCAGATCATGCATCCACATGCATTTTGAATCTAAAATTCTCTAGCAGTAAATGGTATGCTTTATCATCTATCTTTTGGAATGGTCCTGGGTCACTATATTACGATGTCTTTTACAGCTGATTATCTTTACAATTTTGTTGCTTTGTAGAACAAAGAACTGTGGATCATAATCTCATATGGGGTCATGAAAAATTTGGCAACAGTAAAAGTTATCAAACATTCCACCAAGATTTAATTTTTTCTTTATATAAAAATAAACAAAATATGCAAATTTGCTTTCATATTTAATAAATGGTAAAATTATATGTATGCCAAAGAATTGTTTTGAAATAAATTCATTTTATTTTTTATTTATCTAATTTAATAAAATAAGTTTATTACCAGCAAATGTTTTATTTACATAACTATCTTACATATCTAGGATTGTATAAAAATTTCTCGAATAAAAAGAGGTCACGAGGGGAAAAAGTTTAAGAAGTCCTGTTGTGGATTGTTCTAATGGGTTCTGCCCATTTATTTTGCATCAGTTCATGCAAGTCTTCTAGGTTTTTCTAAAACCATCTCCTTAATTATTTTTTAGATCACAAAAATATTCCATTACATTCAAACACCAAAACTCGTTCAGCCATTCCCCAATTGATGGGCTTCAGTTTCCTATTTTTTGCTACCACAAAAAGAGCTACCGTAAATATTTTTGTACATTTTGTACATTTTCATTCTTTTATGACTTTTATGTATAGCTTAGCAACAGTCCTGCTGGGTTAAAAAATAAAAGAGTTTAAGAGCTTTTTGCTCAAATTTCCAATTATTTTCCAGAATGCCTAAACTAATTCAGTTTCACCAACCATACATTGGTTACCTATTTTCCCATATGAACTGCAGAATTTGTCATCTTTTCTTTATTGTCATCTTAGTTAATCAGATGGGTGTAAGATGGTGCCTCAGAATTAATTTCATTTATATTTCACTAATTATTAGTGATTTAGATAATTTTTTCATCTATTATTACTCTATCACATTCTCTGAAAATTACCTTATCAATATGCTTTGATGATTTATAAATTGGAGAATTAATAGTTCTTATTCTTACAGATTTGACTCAGATCACTAAACAGTTTGGAATTCAGACCTTTATCAAATAAACTTAAAGCAAAAATTTCCCCCCAATTTTCTCACAAAAGTTTTAAGATGCATAAAGCCTTTTTATTTTTATATAATCAAAATTATCCATTTTACCTATGAAGTTTCTATTGCTTATTTAGTGATGAACTCTTTTCTTATGTATAAGCCAGAGAAATTAGTTCTTTCATGCTCTATTTGCTTCTGATATTACCCTTTCTGACTAAATATATATCCATATTTAATTGGTCTTACTATATAGTGTAAGATGCTAGTTTATACCTAGTTTCTGCCAGACTACTTTCTAGTTTTCCCAGCAATTTTTTTCAAATATTGAGTTCCTGTCTCAATAACTAGGATATTTAGGTTTATTATATACTACATATGCACCGAGAGGCATAGTATCCAAAATTCCTAGAGGAGAAGCTAAGTGGCTTTGAGGAAGAAACAGACCTCAAAACTATACTAAAGGGAACTCAACATACCCCTCTCAGAATAGATAAATCTAACCACAAAATAAACAATAAAAAAGTTTAGGAGGTAAACTACATTTTTAATATGGGGGCACTTAGGTAGCGCAGCGGATAGAGCACCAGCCCTAAAATCAGGACAACCTGAGTTCAAATCTGGTCTCAGATACTTAACATTCCCTAGCTGTGTGATCCTGGGCAAGTCACTTAACCTCAATCGCCTCAGCAAAAAGGAAAAAAAAAAGAAAAAAGAAAAAAAAAAATTAGGTATGATGGACCTCTGCAGAAAATTGAATGGGGATAGAAAGAAATACACACACACACACTTTTCCCCCGTCAGTTGTACATGACACTTATGCAAAAACTGACCATGTATTATGATAGAAAAACCTCACAATCAAATGCAGAAAGACAGAAATATTAAATGCATCCTTTTAAGATCATGATACAACAAAAATTATATATAATAATGGGCTATGGAAAGATAGATTAAAAATTAATTGGAGGGGCAGCTAGGTGGTGTGGACAGAGCAACAGCCCTGAAGTCAGGAGGACCTGAGCTCAAATCTGTGCGACCTTACGCAAGTCACTTAATTCCAATTGCCTCAACAAAAAAAAAAAAAAAAAAAAAAAAAGGAAACTAATCCTAAAGATGTTAATATCTTTACTAATACTACTTTACTAATAATATCAGATGCTCATTATTACTCTGATTATTCAATCTCATACTAGAAATATTAGCTTTAGCAATAAGAAACAAAAATACTATTTTAAAAAAAGCTCTGTTTATTCCTATATTTTATGGAGTTTTTAACAGGAATGAGTATGCTATTTTGTCAAAACAAAAACAAAAACAAAACACCTCATTTCTCTATTCTTTAGAATTGTTTAATTTCCAGCTGATTTTTATTCTCGCAATTGAATGCAATTTTTATTGCATTATTACCAGAAAAAGGTTACTTTTAATAATTCTTCTCTACATTTCTTTATAAGACTTTTATGGTCTAATACAGTGTCAATTTTTGTGAAGGTGCCATTTATACACGAGAAGTATAGTCCTTTCTATTTTCACTCAATATCTCCAAGGGTCTAGTATATCTAACTTTTCTAAAAATCAATTCATCTCCTTAATTTCTCTGTTGTTTGTTTTATGGTTAGATCTCAAGAGTCAACTGAGGTCCCCTACTATTATAGTTTTTCTATGTATTTCCTACTGTAACTCTCTGAACTTTTCCTTTAATAACTAATAATTTAAATAATTTAAATTTAATAATAATTATTAAAGCTAAGAATAATTTGATGTGTCATCTACATTGCTCTTAATTCATTGTGCATGGTACCTTTCACAATGTGGTTTTCCTGTTAATCTCTTATTTAGGTCTACTTTTGTTTTTCCTTTAAGCAATTTCAATCCTTGCTTTTTTCACTTCAGCAGAAACCTATTATATTCTGCTCCAGCCCTTTATTTTAACTATGTGAATCTGCTTTCTGTGTGTTTCCTGTAAACAACATTGTTGGATTCTGGTTTTTAATTCATTCTGCTATCCTCTTGTTTTGTGGGTGAATTTATTCCATTCACATTCACAATTATGATTGCTAACTACAACCCTCCAACCTATTCTATCATACTTAATCTTGTTTTTTACCCTGTATCCTCTTTAAGATTTGTTTTCCTTCTAATCACTGCTTCACTTATTCAACCTCCTTATACTTCTCCCATCCCCTTTTTTCCTCCTATTGCTTTGTTGGCCAAGATGAATATCCAACTATTCGTAATGTGTATTCTTTCTTCCTTCAACCAGTTCAGATAAGAATTAAGTCAAGTGTTGCTCACTCCCTATTAAAGATCTCTCCATTATATATCATTTCCCCCATTCTTTCTTTCCCTTACCAAATCTGAGTGCATTTCTCTTCCCTACTCTTCAGGTCTTCTCAGATAATCCATATATAATAGAATCAATCCAGATTCTCTAATAATTAGACTCCCTCTAAGACTCCTAATGATAATAAAGTTTTAAGGGGTTACATGTATCATCTATACCATATAAGAATGTAAACATTTTATCCTGATCTTAAAGGATCTTATGATCTCTCACTCTATTTGAATATCACATTTCTATTCTGTTCTGATCTTTTCATCAGGAATACTTGAAGATCATCTATTTCAATAAATGTTCTTTTTTTCCCTTGCAAGATTTTATCCAGTTTTGTCAGATAGGTTTTCCTTGGTTGTAATCACAGATTGTCTGTCTTTGGAAATATCATATTCTAAATCCTCCTTTGCTATATAATGGTAGCTACTAAATCTTGGGTGATCTTGACTATGGCTCCATGAAACTTGAATTCTTTATTTCTGATTACTTGGAATATTTTCTCCTTTACCTGAGAGGTCTGGATTTTGGCTAAATTCCTATGAGTTCTCCATTTTCAGATTCACTTCAGCAGGTAAATTTGTACATTCTACTTTCACTTTGTAGTTTACCTTCTGGTTCCAACATAGCTATTCATTTTTTAAAATATGACTAGGTTCCTTTTTTCCTCATAGCTTTCAGGAAAGGAACAGAGAATCTTACAATATTTCTCCTTGGTTTATGTTCCAGATAACTTTTTCCTGTCATAAATCATATTTCTCCTTTTCAGTCTTTTGACTTTTAAAAAAATATTTCTTAATGTGTCATGGAGCTATTTCTTTCCCAAGTGATCAATTGTAATTTTTAAGGAGTTATTTTCTTCAGCATGGTTTTATCTCACTTATATAATGCTGTTAATTCTCTTTTCATAATTCATCTTTCCTAAAGAGCTGATTCCTCAATTTTTATTTTTATTTGATGTTCAAAAAGTTTTGGGTTTCTTTTTTTCTTTTGCTTTTTTAAAGAATCTCTTTAGCTCTTGTTTAACATCTTCTGGAAATTCTTTTTGAGTTTGAGTCCATTCTATATTTTATTTGCAGCTTTGCTTGTAGATATTTTCAAGTCATTGTCTTCTGTATTTTTGTCTTGAGTTTCCTTGTCATCATAGAAACTCTTTATGGTAGGATTCTTTCTTTGCTTGTCCATTATTCCAGTCTATTTCTTGGCTTTGGGCTTTATAATCTAGCTCTACTCTATTACTGAGGGAAAGAAGATAGGGGGGATGATTGCTGGCCTGAGCTGCTGCTACTGTCACAGTTCAGTATAGGATTTGCAAGTTTTCAATGCTTCCAAAGTAGTGTGAACTGGGGGAAAATTTGTTCAACAGCCCTTCTGGTAGGATTTCTGCAAGTTCCTGACCCAAAATGAGTTTGTTGCTTTATGTGTAATTGAATTTCATTGCACTGCTACTGAACTTAGTCACCATTAACTCTCCAGGAGAGAGAGTCTAAAGAGTCAAAATAACTGAACTGCTTCTTCTCTTCTGCTCTTCATCTTTTTTCCCTGGTTTTTCCAGTACAGGCTTATGTGCTGGGCAAAAGGTTAGAGACAAATCACTTGACTATGAGTTCCTGGGTTCAGAGTTACACAGGTAAGATTCTGGAATCGGTTTTGTGCTCAGAATTCATCTAGGGCTCTGAATTTGGTTGAGACTATTGTTCTCTAACCTGGATCTGGGTAACAAGTGACAGAGCTGTGAAGTATCTGACACCCAATTCTGTTCCGAACACCAGGTCAGATTGTATATATCTCTGTCCTTCCTCACTGTCATGATATACCTGCCAAAAAATAAAGTGTTCCCGAATAATGTTCTTCACAGCTTCATTGCTGCAGACATCGCGGTTGAGGCACTGGCAAGCAAAGTCCTGCACATTCTGGATGTTGATCATGAGCCACTTGTTCTGCATCTGACCACATTCTTTGGCAGTTTCAAAGCTGCCTTTATGCATAAGATCAATAGGTGGTCGAAAAAGATCTACAAGAGTAGTAAGCTTCTTATCTATTGCTCCGCCATTTCTCAACTCTTGCTCCTGCCGAATAGTTTCAGTCTGAAAATCTCGAAAACCATCAAATATTGAACGAGCAAGCCACCGTCTTTTAGGAGCACCAAATAAGGGCTCTGGTTCTACCAATATTTCCTGCTTTTGAGGAATTGGAACTCGTACTTCATCTTCTGTGTGTGGCCTGACAGAAGATACACTAGCTGAACTGGTACTAGGCTCTTCAGCTATTCCTCCACTCTTTCACTTTGATCCTGGCAATTCTCATCTCACCGTCTACATACCTCTCTAGTTTCCTAATCTATTGGACTGGAAAAATAATTCACTGACTTTGTCTTGGCTTTCTCAATCAGGATTTAGTTTAACATACTTTCCAGGGCGTTATAAAGGAGAAAACACTGATTCTCTTTCCACCATTCTGACTCCACTCCTAATCTTAAGCATTGTTTTAAGAAAATTTGTTTAACATACGTTGTAAAACCAACAAAAAAAGGTATGTTAAACCATTTGCCCCCATTACTTTTCATTTATGTTTCTGTCACCTTATAAATTTAGATTTATACATCCATTGCTAAAGAAAAATATTTGCTTTCAGTCATTTATCTATACTTATGATGATGTTGTTTATCCTTTCCTTTCAGAGGACCAATGACATCATACAGTGATGTCTTGACTTATTTGCAAATCGGATTTAAGTTAAGCAGATTAGACAAAATTATCAGCCTCTCTTCCTGAATCATCAAAATCCAATAGCAAGACCAAAGTCAAAACAAGTGACAGTGGCCTGGGGATGCAGGGGATGATCTTAGTATCTTCAATGCCTGACCAAAATCTAAGTATTCTACCAACATCTACTTCAGCTGCCTGTTGGAACAAATTGATCTCATCTATACATTCTGCCTGGAGAAAGTAATCACATGCTTCAGGCAGACATTCCCCTAACACTGATGGGTTTGCAGCCCATCAGTTACCCTCAATCTGTATAAGCCTATATACTGATGATTTTACTGAGGTATGACGAAGGTAAGAGAACATGAGCAGCTCTGGCTTGAAGGCCTGCAGAGAACTTTTCAGGACTGCTCATATTTAGGATAATGTGTCTCCAAGAGCATATCTACAATACCTGAATATAAAAACAATGACTTTAATTCTAGAAGTACTTAAAATCCTTATGAGAACAAAAAGGAACTGTATCTAAAATTAGAAATGTTTGTTTTACTGAACTGAAAATAAATATCTAACTTCCCTCCATGAATAATGGATAAAAATAAAGCCTGAAATTGTTTTTATTATAATAAGTCATATCTCCACAAAATGCTCACAGTCTTGTTTACCTGAAAAAAAAAAAGATTTTATCAGAAACACTGTGGAAAAAAAGATTATATTTCGAGAACTAGAGAGCTGAGTTCCCAATTAGTCTCTTTCGGTTGGATTGAAGCTAAAAAGTCATAATAGCCAAATTCTGATGGCGAAAAAGGCCAAAGAATGACTGTTGAAGAGGGACAGAAAACAAAGAACTGGCAATGACTGACTGCCAAGAAAGAACCACTTAAACTCAGGATCTCAATGCTTCCTTTCTTCAGACTTCAACAAATTATGCTGAATATCATGTGTTTACTGTGTTCAGAGCACTAGATGGAATATAAAATTTAGATAAGATTTCTTCAGAGACTTTTCAGATTGAGAAACAAAAGGAAATAGTCCTTAAATTGCTCACACAGTGACTATAAGATTTATACAATGCAAAAGTGAGTTTTCAGGACAAACTCTTATATGACAGGGGCCTCTTAATTCTGTATTTTCACTTCCTATTTTCCAACTCTGCCTCCTAGCTTCCCTGACTTTCTTCATTTTCTACCTAAAATTCCACTTTATTTCTTTATCCTCTTTAATGTTAGTGCCTTCCCCAAATGACTATCTCCAAGTTATCCTGTATTTTTTTTTAGTATGTAGTTCAATCAATAAACACAAAGGGGGGCCAATACACGCTAAGGGAAAGCTAAATGGCTCAATAGATAAGAGTACTGGGTCTAGAGTCAGGAAGACCCGAATTCAAATTTGGCCCCAATTACCAGCTGTGTGACTTTGGGTAAATCATCTAATCTCTCTCTGCCTTAACCCACTGGCAAAGGAAACTGCAAATCACTACAGTATCTCTGCCAAGAAAATCCTAAGTGTGGCTTTTACAAAGTCAGACACAATTGAAAAACAAATGAATGGCAACTGAATGATAGGGAGCCATTGGGGTTTACTGAGGAAGAGAGTGAAGTAGTTGGATATGTACTTCACAAAAAAATCATTTTGGTAGCTATCCAGAGTAGGAAACTGCTTGAGGCAGGCAGATACTTCAGCAAGATTGTTTTTCTTTTTTTGCCTTTATATTCCCAGAATTTAGCACAGTATCAAACACACAGTAACTGCTTAATAAATACTTGACTTCACAGAATTGACTAAAATATAAAATATTTTGCTTACATGAAAATAAAAAGCATTTGCACCAAAATTAATGTTAACCAGGATAAGAAAAGAAAAGGTGGGAGGAAAAGAAACAATTGTATCAAATCTTCCTGATAAGGGTGTCTCCTATGCAAAATAGGCAACCAATGTAAATATGGAAGAGCAAAAACTGTTTCCAATAAGTTATCAAAATGTAAAAACAAAAATATCCTTAAAAGAATGGCAAACTATTGACAACCATATGGAAGAATGTCCCAAATCACTAAAAAAAGACAACTACAAATCAAAGCATTTCTGAGATTTACCTTAAACTAAGCAAAGTGGATTTGTAGAAAAACAAGTAAACTAATAATACATTGTTGTTAGAGCTATGAATTGGTCCACCCATTCTGAAAAGCAAGTAAAATATGTAAAGAAAATGACTAAACAGCCCATAAAAAGATCTTTTTGACCAAGAGATGTCAAGGTTAAGTATATATGTTAACAACAAAATCAAAGATAAAAAGAAAAGTTCTACATACATAAAAAATATTTATGGTGGCATTTTACTTTTATAACAGCAAGGAATTGCAAACCTATTAGATTCCCATTGATTATGTTTGTGGTACGTGAATGTAATAAAATATTAATGCAATGCAAAAAACAATAAACATGATAAAACTGAAGTGTGGGAAGATATGAATGGATACAGAGCAAACAGAACTAAAAAACAGTATTTGTACTGACAAATACTGCAAATAAAAAAAATGTGACAAAACATGAGGAATTGTTATGAAATTCTAATTGACAAAGTTTGTCCAGAAGAATTATGAAAAGATGCCTCCAAATCTTCATTTTAGAAGGGGGAGGGAAGAAAGGAGAAATAATATAGATTTACAATACCACATATATTGACTTAGAAAACTACGAATTAACATTATCTATGTTGCCTTTTTACTTATTATGTTTAAACAGGTCCAAAAAGATTATCTGTCCTCCTAAATCTTGTGGTCTTCCCCAAGTTTCCCAATTCTTATTTCAAATTATTCCTCTTCCCATGTATACCACTGCACATCCATTCACAAAGGCTGTCTTTCATTCCTGAAATGAACTTGCTCATTTTTTATAAATCATTAGCTTCTTTTAAGGCTCAACCTCAATAACACCTCCCATATTTAATTTGTGCTCTTTTGCTTCCCAAATGACCTTGTATTTGCTTTTACATGCTTGCCTTTAGTAAAACATGAGCTTGTTGGATTGTTTTGGGTTTTTTTGTTTGTTTGTTTTGTTTGTGTTTTGTTTTTGTTTGGGGGGGGAGGTAATCCAATCATAAGAAGACAACTGAAAAAGCTACTGAGCTGAATTAATGAACAAGAGATATAATATAGACTCTAGGGGAGACAGCAATAATTTTAAGGTCCCCTGACCTTAGGGTGCTTCTAACAATCTTTCAATGATTATAAACATCCTCTGGCCTAGGAATATATTAATATTTCTTCCCTTAGACTTTAGGGAAAATATATTAGTGATCCTGAGACTACTATTTTAGCAATCTAACTGTCAATGATTTTAAGTCTTCTGGCCTTAGAATAGTCCAACAAACAATAGTCCAACAACAACTGTCTGTTGGTCAGTGATAATCAAATTCTGGAGACCACTACTTGGTTCTACCCCTAAACCATAAAATTAGCATATAAATAACACACAGAACTGGATAAACGATAAACATGTCTCCTTGCTTCTGATTTGTTGTTTTGTTTTGTTTTATTTGTTTTTTGTTGTTGTTTTTTGCTAAATTAGCTTGGAATTTAGACCTCTTCAAACGGCATTACAATTATGATAAACTTTGCCCCTGGACTTGGATGTGGATTCAAGCCTGTAAATTTTTTTGAGACACTTCTCAACACTGGTCTGTGACTCCTAACTTTTTGGGGTCCCTTTGCAACCTCAACATATAGAGTTATTTAAATTTCTTTTCTTTTCTTTTTTTTTTTTTTTGCTGAGGCAATTGAGGTTAAGTGACTTGCCCAGATTCACACAGCTAGAGAATGTTAAATGTCTGAGATCACATTTGAACTCAGGTCCTCCTGACTTCTATCCACTCTATCCAATTTAAATTTCAAGTCAGGGAGAGTAACATAATAAATGGTTATTGAATCCTGTAGGTTTTCTAAGGGATAGACTTTTTTTTTCTTTAAAAAACAAGGAATAAAAGATTAAACATTCTTTTTAAAAAATGGATTTTCTTCTACTTCCCCTCCTCCACATATAAAATGGGAAAGGAAAAGCTGTATTTTATTTTCACAACATAGAAGCTAGATGAACAGTACTAAGCCTAGAGTCAGAACATACTGAAGTCTTATAGAAAACACTTTCTATGAGAATCTGAGCAAGTCACAACTTTTATCTGCCTCAGTTTCCTGAAATGAATGAAAAAAATCAACAGTTTCTGAGTAATTAATAACCAACTTATTAATCAGGCTACCAAATAACCAATAAAGTGACATACCTTTAGAAAAGTGGGTACACCTGACAAGCAGACCAATTCCATTGGTGAACAATTAATGAGGGGGTGGATCAGGAAGTGGGCTGAAAACCTTCAGCTTTTCCAGAGAAGATATGGATTGATTATGAGACTCAGCTGACTCCAGCACGCAGGACTAAAGCATTCCATCTCCACCCAGACCTGACATAAAATTGTATCCTGGACTGTGTGTCTCCTGATCCTGAGGGGAGGGCCGGAGAGACCCCAAATCTCAAAACCCCCGATTTAAATAAGGGAGGGGCCCCTTTCTGTCCCAATGGAATCTCCATTCACCCACCCTCTGGCTCCAAATGGGAGGGGCCCCACCCGGTATTCATAGACAAACTTTACCTCAATTAAATCAGAAATCTTAAGGCTTAAACACTGCCCTATTGATACTCAAATTGCTTCTTAGCTCGGGCCGCAAGGACCGGATAAAACAAAGCTTGCCAATTACTCTTTGCTAATTCCTAACAGGAAAAGGCCCACTGAGCCAGTGTTAAATAATCTTTGGTAATAACCCACCTTTACTTTTCCCCTTTTGAAACTCTGCTAAGAAAGCTGTTTCTCTGCTATAATAAACCCATTTTGCCATAAATCACTTTGTTCCTTGAGGTTCGTAGATTCCACAAAGCCCATGCCTGGCCAAAGAGGATCCCCTCACCCCTTCTCACACCTGATCAGACCCATAGATTTGAACAATTCAAATTATTCCCCTCCCCATGTATACCACTGCACATCCATTGGATGTGTGGAATGAGGGACAGAAGAGAAGAGGAGGATTCAAGAGTAAAAAAACTAAAGATTTTATAGCTGAAATGCATTAGATTCTCTAGGTAGGGAGGTCCCTGGACAATCTCTTCTTCAACAATGTCCTTCAAAGACTGCAGCTGTCCTAGAGGGGCTGATCCCAGAATGATGAAATAAGAGGAAACCCTCAATTCTAATTGGTTATTAACATAATAGAAAAACAATCACTTCTCTCACCTCTCAAATGTAAAATGTGTCAAGGATAGCAGCTATCTAATAGTCGTTATGAGGATAAAATGAGACTATCATAAAATTCCTTAGCATAGGTTCTGGCACATAGTAGTAGGTGTTAAATAGATACATTTCCTTTGTTTCCCCCTAACAAGTGCCCAGACTACACATAAACAGAACCAATGATAAGAAATCCATAACTAGTACAATAAAAAAAAAAATAGTAACAATTTCCTTGTTGCTAAAACTACAAATTGGTTTAACCATTTTTAAAGGTAATTTGGAAATATACTCCCAAGTTATTAAACTATGTGTATCCTTTCACCTTTTCATATAACTACTAGGTCTATTGTGAGTAATGTGTGGATATTTATTTGGTTTCTAGAGAAAATTAAACTGGAGAAAAGAAAGTTAAGTTAGGAAACTGAAACTCACAAGGACATAATAAAGGGTGAAAGCTTATCTTCCTCTAAAAGAAAGTAAACTTCTTGGGGCAAGAACTGACTTTTGTAATCAGGGGTGGAGATTCAGGTCATTAACATCTAGTGAATGAGGAGTCAGGGGAGAGACTTGTGCTTAAGCATAGGAAATAAATGCTGCCTTTGGAGTTTCAAAGTTGGGTCTACTAACCTAGGCACCCATACTTGCTAGAATGTAAAATAAATTTTTCTTGCATTCATCAGTGAGCCAGTCCAGTTCTTGGTAAAATATTTTGTTTCTTATAAATAGGGGCTCTGTCCAGGACCCAGACATTGAGTTGGGGGTGGCCCCTGGCGCCTATCAAAGCATGAAGAGATGCATCCCATTCATTTTAAAGGTCTGGTAGCTTGATCCCCCACTCATAGCCTGTCCAAAATTCAAAGACCAAGCTGGTAAGTAAAGCCACTAATGAATCCAGGAATCAAAAAGGAAAATAGAGTAGGTTCAGTTCTACTAAATTTGCTAATTGGGGACTGCTTCTGACCTCAATGATAAAGGATTCCTGGGGGGTTCTTTCTCGGGTGACTACAGTGTGGGGATGACCCCCACCTATAATTTGGCTTAGGGCCAAGTTGAAAATATGGGAAAATAGCAGTCCAAACCAGGTCAGGACCTTAGTCAGGGAATTCTGGTAGACAGCCCTCTTGGGAGTCAGATCCAAAATTGGAACGAAATCCCAAAATATAAAGGGAAAAGTAGAAAAGTAAAAAAAGCATTGCTGCTTTGTTTGGGATGGACAAGATCAGGGTAGAGGAGTAATTAGGCCTAAATGGAAAAAGTCCCTCCAATCGGGAAGAACTGGAGTATGCAAATCTCTGGATCTAAGGGGATGAAGGCCTGCCTGTTCTAGAGCCTAGCCAAAGAGGCAGAGAAAAGGTGGAGAAAGAATAAGAGACTGAGACAATCCCACCCCACCCCTGAGATTCTTTATCACCTCCTAGTGCCATAGGCAACTCCAAGGAGAAGGCTGAATCAGCAGAAGAAAACCAAGGTACTTGAGGAAACCTGTGGGGAATCAGCATCAGAGTAATATTTAAAATCAATCAGTAATGGAGAACTATGGGGGTGTCTCCAAACAGATACGTTTCTGGGACTCAATATCTATACAGAGAGGAAATTAATTTGAAAAAGAGAGAGACTTTCTTGGAGGCCCAACTCTGGCCAAGTTTGGAACTTCAGGAAAGTCCATTAGAATAATAGTTGGGGAGTTTGACAATTGGTCACTGGAGATAGCAAAGAAACTATCCTCCCCCTTTGGGTTCCCTGACTGCAGCAGGGAACTCAAAGCCAGGGAGAGAGAAAGAAGTCAGTTTAGTGATTATTTGGGATGCAATAGCAAGAGTAGTTTTTATATTGGGAATTTAAAAGACTATGCAATGGGTTGTTTCCGTGTTGGTGCTTGGCATAAATGCTTGTGGTTTCAACTTGTGCATAATTGTAACCTTCTTGTACTAATTTTAAAGAAAAAGGAAGAGAAAAAGTTTAGCTGTTTTAAACCCAGGCAGAGAGAGAAGAAAGGAAAATGATGTTGATTAGCTTTCAAAAATTTGGTTAAAGTTTCTGGGAATCAGTTTAAATGCGTGTGTGTGTGTGTGTGTGTGTGTATACATACAACCAAATAGTAATCCAGTTTGTTTTGCAAACTGGATTACTTGGAACTTTAGAAAGTGAAAAAAGTCATATCCTTTTTGGTTTATTGGTCTACTGAATTTTTGTGAACTTAAGTTCTGAAATTGTGGGAAATAATTATTGTGGCCTGGTGCATGTTAGGTCTGTTTATTCTTGGTATGAGATATTAGGGATTTGTTTGAATAATTGATCTTTTAGCATTGAAAGAAATTTCTAAAAGCTGTGATTGGAGCTAGTTTAATAATACTGCTTTTTCAAAAGGTCTTGATAATTTATGTTACCTTCTGAAACATATTTTGGGTAATTTGTAAGCATTACAAGTTATGTTTTAAATTTTGTCATGCTGAACCTGTGTGAGTTTTATGCTTATATTTATATTTTATATATTTATATTTAGCTATTTGCTATATTGTGAATCTTAAAGTTTAAAGTTTTGAAGCAAGTAGAAATGGAGAAGTCAAGTTTAAAAAAAAAAGGGAAAGAAAAAAAAATATATATAAGGCAATTTAAAGAAACGAGATAAGAAAGATTGATTTGTAGAAACAACTGACCTGTTCGGATGATTTCAGTGGGGGAGGGAGAAAGGGGAAGGAATCTTTTGGCTTTAAGGTAAAAGTTTAACTCGCCTCCCTTCCCCCCCACACTGCCTGCTTCTTTAAAGATGAAAGGAGCAAGTAGCATCCAGGGTTGAGAGAGAGGGAAAAGGGAAGGGAGATATCCTTATGAGATTGGGGCCTGCATTTGGCTGGCAGATTAGATTCTGGGGGACATGAGACCCTAAAAAGTTAGCTGTGAGAAGTGGGAGCTGGGAAGCATGGTGTAGTTGAGAGAAATGCCATGTGGAGTGGGCGTGAAAGGGCAGCCATGTGAGAAGTTTTGCCAGGTGACAATTTTAATTCCCCTACATTCATTAAGTGTGATACAATTGCTTTTTTTTTAAAACGAGCTGCAGCTCTTTGCTGATTGAAACATTGATTATATTGTTTAAAGGAACCTACATTTACATAGTGTTAATTACTGAATGTTTTATTTTTATTATATATATTTTTAGTTTATATTTGCTCTAAGAAGTTTGCTGGAATAGTAAGTTTTCTGAAATCGATTTATTCCTGCTCAGGTATCCCATCTGTCTTCAGCATACTGCTTCATGTTTATCATGATGGTCTCCTTGTTTAAGAAATGTGATAAAAACCTAGAGCAAGATTTCAATCCTAGGTTTGGGGCTGCTTCCTCAATTGGAGGAAGTCGATTTAATAATTTCTCCATTCTTAAAAAGAAATTATTAATATTAAGTCTGAAAGATCCTTTTATGTGGAAATAAGATATTCTGTATGAATTTCAATTGATTGTATTGAGTCATCTTGAAATTATATTCATTGTCTAGGGGAACTCTGAGAATAATAGTTTTTGCTTTTCCCCCTTTTGAATGTTTGTTATACATAAAAAAAATTCTAAATTGCGTATTATCTATGTATTGGGTATTTTAAAAGCAAAATGATTTGTAACGTTCACCTTACCAAACATCTATTTTGATATGAGAAGTCCCAGAAAGTTCATGGGACAAATCTTACTGTTATCAATATAAGGTCATAGGTAAATGCCTATTCAGGATTCATCTGAAGCTTTGGTTAACTGGGATTTGTTATTGGAGGTAAAATTTCTTGGGCTTGTAGGGATTATTTGGGGGTTTTAAAGCTCCACTTTTTCTAAGTTATTGGGACAATTTCCTGGAGTAAACCTGAGTTCAGGCTCATTTATCCTATGTCCTGTATATGCTGAAGAATCAGTTTTGACTTAGTATATTATGTTATGGTCATGTCCTTGTTTTTCTTCCTGTAACTAATTTCTATGATCAGAGCAATAGTCAATAGAAATCATTAATGCAATACCTTGCTGTGTCCAATCTGTTTATATGTAATCATCATATTTAGGCAAATGAGTATTTAAGCCCAATCATCTGTCTGTTACTAGATATTTATGTCTGTAGGTATTCTGGTCTTTAAAGGTTTCTAAATAATGAGAGGACAATTAGCACAATTGTCTGAGAGACCTAATTGCTTTTTGTTTGAGGACTGCAGCTTTGTCTGTCCTGTGAGACAAACTTGTCTCCTTGCATGGGAAGCTACTGGAATATCTATACTGGCTTCTCCACATTTTGTAGCAGTCTCTTTATCTCAGACTGTTCTAACCTTTATTTGTTAGATTTGGTTTTTTGTTTTAGATTTTGGTCAAGTTACAGCCTTACTGACCTGCTTCTGAATCAGACCACTGCCTGCTTTCACCACACCCAACCCCCTCCCTGGGAAAGAAGTCAACTTCGCCCCTCTCAGCAGGAAGCAGCTTTTAAAGAGACATGGTGCCTTATTAATTTGGGGGGAACTGAAAGTGGTTGATGAATGACTGTTAAACTTTTACTGTGTATTACTGTACAATCCTAATTGGGTTCCCTATGGCTGTATTTTGGACCTAAGGATGGAAAATGTTGGATTAAGATTTTGAGTGACTGTTACTGTAATGGATAGTTTGTATCTGCATTATCTAATCGATCACAATGGATATGTAATTGTGTGAAGGCTCTTTAGTTCCAGTGTGGAAAACCCTTACTATACTGGTCTGTTATCTGAGATGAACTTGACAACTAGAAACCTATTTATTCCTTCTTGGATGATTCTTTTGGTGGAAAAAAAAGGGGGAGAATAAAAGATGGGAACCACTGGTGCCCCTAGTTTCCTATTCATTTGGCCTTAGGCACTTCTGCCCCATCCCCAACTCACCAGTTTAAATGGAAGCCCCTACAGCAGTCCATTTTTTGTTTTTCCTGCCTGCTTGATTTATTATTTAAACCCCCAACTGGCCTGTGATTGCTGGTTCTGCTTTAACTTTGAACCCCTTATTCTGTTGGAATTGCCCTGGCAGACTCAGTTTCTGGGACCATTTTATGATTCCAGGCAGTCTCTCTGATCTCCAATCCAGTTTCCTTAATTACTATTTCAGCATCCTCCAAGGATGTTGCAGTTTATTATGCCTCTGAAAGTTCATGGTTTGCCTGCCTTGACAGTCCAAGTGTGCACACTCTGATAATCTAGATCCTCTGTGCAGCAGTGTTCCCCAGCCTATCTGTTCTTCTGGGCAGGGACAGGTGGAGCAATTCTGGGCCTTACTCTTCCCCCTTGGAGTCTACAGTCTTGCAGTATCCCTCCTAGAGGGACTAGCACAGCTGCACTGGGTACTGCTGCTCCTTCTGCAAGCAGAGGCTGAAAGCACAAACTATTGCAGACCTAACATTAAACTGTCCATCTCAAACTGGGTTCCCTGGCTGAGATGGAGCTCCAGAACTGCAACAGGAAGGACTATGGAAGGCTGTTAACAGCTCTGGGGGCTACCAGGGAGAGACTTGTCCTTAGTGTAGGTCCTTGAACCTTTTTCTAGTTTTATTTTGGTTTATCTGCTCCTGGTAGGGTCAGTCAAAATCATGGTGCCTTCCATGGTGCCAGATACCTTCCAGGTATCTGGGGGAAGGTGATTCAATGATTTGAATATTCAGGAGAGAGAGTGTGGAATGTTGTGCCACAGTTCCATGTCTCAGTTTCCCTCAATTGCTCTGTTTCCCTTAATTGTTCTGCCTTGGTAGCAACAATCCTCCCCTTCCCCCACTTTCTCCCCCCCAGCTTTTCTGACCATCAGGAATAATTGGGCTGTGGAGCAATGACTGCTGGAATTCCAAAGAGATGGCCCATCTCAAATATGCTTGCTAATTTTGAACGAAGTGTGAATTCATCAACCCTACATATATATATATATATATATATAAAGGAAGGATTGTGTGAGGGAAATATGAAGAATTCACAGAGGGCAAATATACACACACACACACACACACATATATTCTTTAACTATCAGCTAAAAGAAGCCTAGAAGGCCTCGGTCACAAGACAGGGAGAAAGGAGACAAGGACATACCAAAAAAGTTAGGTCATAATTGTCCAAAAAAAGGAATGAAATTGTTACAGCCAATCAAAGGGGTAAAGGGAGGGGTTAATGATTCTTGAGAGGTTGAGAGGGAATAAAACTGTGTGTGTGCCCTCATGCGTGCACATGCTCCTGACAGGGTAGTGGCTCTCTTCACTCTGAGAACTTCCCTTGCTCAAGGCTTGGACCGCCCACTTCTCATGGCATTCTAATTAAATATTTTTCTGCTTTCCACTTTGAGAGACCTGAGTAGTCATTTTGGGGTGAGGGTCTGCACACAGTCCAGACTCTCCAAGGAACAGTAAGCTCCCCAAAAACCTATACCCCATGCTCTAGAAGCAGCCTAGTCTCTAAATGGGTCCTTACAACTCCAACCTCCCTCTCCACCCCCCCCACCCCAGTCCCAAAACTCTGAATTCTGTACAAGGGTGTAGCCTATGTCCACACGGCTTGGGGAAATCTATAGAAATCCACTTTACACATTAAAAAAATTTTCCCTCTTCAGCAGTTCATGTAAAGGAAGAGTACAGAATTTGGAGGAGATAGGAGTCATTGCCAAAAATGCCACCTAAATTATTGTATTTAAATTTAAATGGTATATTTACTTTCAACTGATGCATTTGGGAACAAGGTTTTTAAAATGTGTGCATTAATATTGAAGTAATGCTACTACAAATTTTAGTCTGTATTTCATTTTAAGTAAATGGTTATTAAAACAATTCTCTGGTAACTTACCTACAGAGGTCACATGTTTGCCTTTCCTAATTAGATGAAAGATATTTAGGTACTATGTTGCTTTCTAAATTGTTGATTGGTCATCACTGTTGATCAGAGAAATGCAAATCAAGACAACCCTGAGGTACCACTTCACACCTGTCAGATTGGCTAAAATGACAGGAAAAGTTAATGATGAATGTTGGAGGGGCTGTGGGAGGGCTGGGACACTGATGCATTGTTGGTGGAGCTGTGAACAGATACAGCCATTCTGGAGAACAATTTGGAGCTATACTCAAAAAGTTATCAAACTGTGCATACCCTTTGACCCAGAAGCATTTCTATTGGGCTAATATCCCAAAGAAATCATAAAGGAAGGAAAAGGCCCCACATGTGCAAGAATGTTTGTGTCAGCCCTTTTTGTAGTGGCTAGAAACTGGAAATTGAATAGATGCCCTTCAATTGGAGAATGGCTGAATAAATTATGGTATATGAATGTTATGGAATATTATTGTTCTGTAAGAAATGACCAGCAAGATGATTTCAGAGAGGCCTGGAGAGACTTACATGAACTGATGCTGAGTGAAATGAGCAGAACCAGGAGATCATTATACACGGCAACAACAGTACTATATGACGATCAATTCTGATGGACATGGCTCTCTTCAACAATGAAATGTTTCAAACCACCTCCAATTGTTCACTGAAGAAAGCCACATACACCCAGAGAGAGGGATGCGAAATGTGGACCACAACATAACATTCTCATACTCCTTGATTGATGTTTGCTTACATTGTGCTTCCTTTATCTGATATATTTTTTGTGTAGATAAGATTTTTCTTGCACAACAATGATAAGTTTGGAAATATGTATACATATATTCGATTTGCCAATATTTTAACATAATTAACATGTAGTGGATATCCTGCCATCTAGGGGAGGGGTGGGGAGTTGGGGGAAAAAATTTGTAATGGAAAGCTATGTAAGGGTTATTGTTGAAGAATTACCCACACATATGTTATGCAAATAAAATAAAATTTAAAAAAAATTGTTGATTGGTCATTCTGCAAAAAATTATGAGTTATGCTTAAGTTTTATGAAATTTGGTCTAAATTTATTAGATATTACCTGCATTCTGAATCTTAAGGTATGTCTTGCTTTTCTCCTTTTAACAAAGAAATATACTTTTAAGGGTACAATTTCTAAAATTTTATAGAAAGTTTTTTAAAAAGGCAGTTTTAAAAACAAGGGACAAGACTGATTGTAAAATGCATCAGCCTAGCTAACCCTGATTTGTAAATGCAAGTCAGAGAATTGGATATTAAGAGGAAATTACAGCTTAAGACTATTTGGTTATTGCTCATGAAAATTCTAAGATTGTTAACTAAGTTATTTGGAGTTATCAAGTTAAACCTAAAATTGGTGATTACAGTATATGGAACTAGAGGGATGAGGTTGAAAGCCTTATTAGTTCTCAGGTATAAGAATATGCAGAGCACCCTTTTTCCTCCTTCACAGAATGGAAGGGGGGAGGGAAGGTTAAATAACACAACCTACTGAATGGATTAGTTTGAGTGGGCAACAGCAAGCTCAGCCCCTTCTCTGGGTTTTCTGTCAACTATCCTTAATTTGTAACCTTGCTTTAAACCATCAGTGTAGGCAAGTCACCAGCCCTGAGAAATGAGCTTGTTTGGGATGTATAGTTACCAAAGAAGGAAATGTGTT
Source organism: Myrmecobius fasciatus (assembly GCA_023553655.1). NCBI lineage: Eukaryota > Metazoa > Chordata > Mammalia > Dasyuromorphia > Myrmecobiidae > Myrmecobius > Myrmecobius fasciatus. The sequence goes on from JAJPUD010005342.1 coordinate 112,843, forward strand.
TACTAAGAATCTATAAACTTGTTTATTATAGAAATGTTTTCTAATGATTGGTCCTTACACCAGGATGAGTTTAAATTCTAACATGTTTTGTTTTTTCCTTAAGTATGTCAACATATTAAACAATATTTCCTATGTGCATGAAGCCTGGTAAACTTTTATTGATTATTAAACTGTGCATACCCTTTGACCCTTTATACACAGCAACAAAATACTATATGATAAGCAATCTTGATGGACATGGCTCTCTTCAACAATTAAATGTTTCAAACCAGTTCCAATTGTTCAATGAAGAAAGCCATTTACACCCAAAGAGAGGGATATGAAATGTGGATCACAACATAACATTTTCATGCTCTCTATTGATGTTTGCTTACATTGTGTTTCCTTTCTCTGATTTTTTTTTCTTGTAAATACGATTTTTCTTGCACAACAATGATAAGGGTGGAAATATGTATACTTATATTCGATTTGTCAAGTATTTTAACATAATTAACATGTAGTGGATTTCCTGCCATCTAGAGGAGGGATGGGGGGGGGGGGAGACTAGAGAGGAAAATTTGTAACA
>JAJPUD010005342.1:113507-150510 GCA_023553655.1 Myrmecobius fasciatus
GGGGGGGGGGGAGACTAGAGAGGAAAATTTGTAACAGAAAGCTTTGTAAGGGTCAATGTTGAAGAATTACCCATACGTATGTTTTGCAAATAAAAAGCTTTAATAAATTTTTTTAATTATAAAAAGCATATACAATTTAAAAAAATTTTATTGCTTATTGCAACTTCATGAGAGTAAAAATAATGTTATCTAGCCCCGAGCAATGATTAATAGAATTTGCTATTATAGATAAAATCTCTTAAGATTGTAACTGATTCTTTTGAGTTTTGAATTTGAGTATGATCCACCATGAGAGAAATGCCAAAAAAATTACTCAAAGGTATGTAATCCTGAGCTGTCACAGGTGAACAAGAGCTGGGAGAGCAACCTTGGCCTCTGCTCAAGGTCAAAGCCTTCTAACTCAGTTTCCCTGTTCTGGTTTTTTGGTTTTTTTGTTTGTTTCCCACATGATTATTCCTGAGTCTGCCTATGAAGTGGAATTGTTATTGCATAATTGGCTATCAACTGTGAAATAGAGCTAAGGATGCTTTATCCTGTTGTGTATGTACATTCAGGCTAAAGCCTGAAGAACCTGTTTTTATGCTATTATAATCAAGTCCCTGCTTTTTCCTCTTATAGCAAATTTCTATAATCAGAATAAGTGGTCAGTAGAAACCATGAGCACAATACAAGAACAAAAGATATTGCTGTTTTCAATCTGAAAATATGAATATTATATATACAAATATTACATCTTAAATAATTATGTAAGTAATTGGCCTTGTCATATGTACCTGTATGAAATTAGATCCCTAAATTGCCACACTGTGTATAGGACCTAAATGATATTTTATTAATTACTGAAACAAAAGTTGAAACATCTTTTGTATGTTTTAGAGAAGAGAATTTTAGTGCATTCAAGTTTTCTTAGAGGAATGTAACTTATGGAATATAGTTACATCAGTGGAAAAGTCAATTTAAGTTTGTTACTTATGTGGGAATAACATTTGTTTGTATCATATGTCCTGTGACACAAACAAGTTTTCTTTTGAATTATCTATATAAAAAGACTTATGAAGGAAGGATTTTGTAAATACCTGTTATTCTGATGGAATTCTACGTTTCAAAATTACTTTCTGGTAATAATGTAATCCTATTAAAAGAGACTATGCCACTTCCAAGTATTTTAATATAATTAACATGTAGTGGACTTCCTGCCATCTAGGGGAGAGGAGGGGATTAGGGGGGAAAATTTGTAATGGAAAGCTTTGTAAGGATCATTGTTGAGGAACTACCCATACATATGTTGTGCAAATAAAAAGCTTAAAAAAAAAAAAGATGCCTAACTAGCTATTTACAGAATCTTCAAGGAAGACATAAACCCACCTCCCAAGAATGAGGGTTCTGCTCTTTGTACTATCTCTCTTTCTAATGGTCTTAGGTTTGTTTTTTAGCAATTCACCTTCAAATGACCAGCACTAGACAACCAGCTTAATGGCTCTGACTCAAATCACTGGATCTTCAATCAACTTAAAAGCCTCCAAACAGGACCCTGTAGGATGACCCAATTCAACACCTATTCTCAGCAGGAAGTAATTTCAGAAAATGAGAACATCACCCCATACCCCAAAGGACTTTGGACCCTATTTGCTTGGGAAGGAACTGGAACTGGTTGTTGAATGGACCCCAATCTACCCAGTGCCTGACTGGGTTCCCTGTAAGGAATTCATTAATGCTACTTCCCTGCTACAATAGTATTTGGGACTCGGAATAAGAAACATTGGATTAAGATTGAAGTTAATATTACTGAGAAAGATACTCTCCAAACAATTCAGTTGGATGCTTGTCAGATAGTTATAGTAAGTATTTGTGTCCTGATAGAGAAAGGATTTTATGGAACTGCCTGTCCAATTTGGAATTATATTTGGTTTATTATTAGAAAACAAAAATCAAAGAGTAAATTATGTATTATCTATTTGGAATCAAGTCAAGGACTTAAGACAAGCAATGGACACCAATGCCTGGGTAGGAATGGTAAAGTAACTCTGTAAAGAGTCTAAACAAAAAGCAATTTCTTTTTGTTATGGGTTGTCCCATGCCCAGATAGTACCATTCCCTTTTAGGTATAGAAAAATGAGAGTAAATTCCTCCTGTAACCAAAATAACATTCTTGGGGACAGGTGCAATGCTTTCCCTTCTGCGAGGGAATGAACTGGCTGTAATCTTAGCTCTGGTGATCAAACAATTTACTTCTCATGGCAGAATGAAAGGTTCCAAAATCTAGGGACTGGCAGATACTCAACTCTAGAATGTAACTGAGGGTGACTATGGCAATTTCTCAGGCATGAGCATACCCCAAATAATCCTTGGATCATACTGTGAAGGCAGCATTCTGCTTTGTTTGGGAACTAAGTGGGCACTCTTGTGCAACAAGCAATTAGCTATTCCTTTTATCCTCACAATGGGGGGAAAAAAATAGGCTGAATTAGGAAAAATTAAGTCAAAGATAGTAACTAATGAATTCAAGACTAGAAATCTAGTTAGTCTGTATTTGGGACATTCTTTCTCTGGTGGATAAATATAAATTTATTGGATAAGTTAAACCAGAGAGGCATCGAAGGAATAGAGAGTAGTTAGATGCCACTAGCAGAATAGCATAGGAAAATAGAATGAATCTAGAAAGGTTAATAGGCAAAAAAGGAAGAAACATATTATAATTGAAGGTAGTTTCACTACTAGTACAGTCCTGTTAAAATAATTAGCAGAAATTCAGGAATTAATCATCTTTTCTATGTAAGGAGATCTGTGTAGGGGTTAAAAGACTTTTATGAAGAAGGATGTAAGAAAGTATTGGCCAAATTTTAGGAGTTAGAAAATGATGTGGAAATCAAATTATTAAAAAAAAAGAAAAAGGGAAAATTGTGAGAAATAGATGAACATTTATTTGGTTTCCACAGAAAATTAAACTGGAGAAATGAAACTTAAATTGGAAAACTGGAAAGGACATCAAAGAATAATCAAGGATGGAAGTATATATTCCCCTTTCTAGAATGTAAGCTCCTTCGGAGCAGGGACTGGCTATGTAATGAGAGATGAAGATTCATGTCTTGTAACTTCTATAACATCCAAATAATGGGGAATCAGGGGAGGGATTTGTGTTTCAGGATAGGAAATAAAATGCTACCTTTGGAGTTTCAAAGGTCTACTGACCTAGGCACCCATCTTGTAAAGAATGTAAAATAAGGGCAGCTACGTGATGCAGTGGATAGAACACCAGCCCTGAAGTCAGGAGAACCTGAGTTCAAATTTGACCTCAGCTACTTCCTACCTGTGTAACCCTGGGCAAGTCACTTAACCCCAAGGAAATACAAGGAATGTAAAATAAACTTTTTCTGCAATCATCAGGAAGTTAGTGAGTTCTTGGTAAGATATTTTGTTTCTCACAATGCCCTAAAGGTATTAAAAGAAAAGAATGATCCATAGATACAAAAATATTTGCAGCAGCTGTTTTTGTGGTGACAAGAAACTGAAAACCAATCATTTGGGGAATTTGAACAAATTATGCAATAGGAATGTAATGAAGTAATGGTGTGCTATAAAAATGATGAAAGAAAATGGTTTCAGACAAAGTGAGGAAGTCAAACAGCAAGGGCAATTAGGTGATATAGGGGACAGAGTAGTAGTCAGGAAGATGTGCTCAAAACCTGGCTTCTGACACTTGCTGTGTGACTTTGGACAAGCCATTTAACCCCCATTTTGCCTCAATTCCTCATTTGTAAAAGAGGGACACACTGAAGAAAATGATAAATGATTCCAATGGAATCCCCATGAAAATTTTAAATGGTCTTTTGAAAGCTTACTGCAGTATTTCCATGACAAGAAAGGTTAAAAAGAACAAATTAGTACTTCCCTAATACATTCAAAGAATGGAGTAGCCCTCAAGAGCAATAAAAGAGTGAGAATAGGAGTACTGCAGTATAATCTCAAAAATGACAAGATATATCCAGTTCATATCCAATGCAAACCACTCAACACCACAATAATACAAGTCTAAACTCCAATCACTGATGCCAAAGAGGCCAAAGTTAATTGGTTCTGAACTATGAAACAAGACCTTTCTCAAATATTTTTTTTAAAAACCACGTTTATTAGGGGATTAGAATGCTAAAAGTAGGAAATAAAAAAACAAATAGAATAACAGGCAAGGTTGACCTTAAAGTACAATATGAAGCAGAGCAGAGACTAATAGAATTTCGTCAAGATTCCTCAATGGTCATGACAAACCCTCTTTTTCAACACCTCAAAAACTGACTTTTACACACGGATATCACCAGATGATCAATATAGAAATCAGATTGATCATATCTTTGCAATCAAAGATGGAAAGGCTGTATAAAGTCAGTTAAAACAAGACCTGAATCTGACTGGGCTTCAGATCAGAAGTTTCTTATTGAAAAATCCAGACTTAACATTCCTGATAACCACAATGGTGTGATTATTGATCAAGAGCCAGGCATCCTGGAGAATGAAGTCAAAAGTGGGTGTAAGGAAGCAATGCTTACAATAAGGCTAGATGATAATTTCAGCTGAGGTATTTAAAATTCTAAAAAATAAAAATGATGCTGTTAAAGTACTACAACACTCAATATGCCAGTAGATTTGGAAAAGAGTAGTTGAAATTCTAGTCCTAAAAAAAAGGATAATTCCAATAAATGTTCAAACCACTAAACAACTGCATTCATTTTACATGCCAGCAAGATTATACTTAAGATTGTGCAAACTGGATTTCTGAAATATTCTGCAATTATCAGAAGGGAAGGCTGATTTTCAAAGAAAAGAAACTAGAGACCAAATTGCCAGTCTTCACTGGATCACAGAGAAAACAAGAGAGATCCAGAAAAAAAAATATTTACTTCTATTTTGACTATAGGGTCACAACAAAATGGGGCAAGTTCTCAAAGAAATGGAAGTTTCATATTATCTTTGTCTCGTGGGATACCTGTATTCAGACTAAGAATTCTTGTTACAGTGACAGCTGAACCTTATTTATTTAATTAAAATAAAGGTGCCAGCTTGGTGAATGAAAAGCCAGAATTAAGGAGAATTATCAACAATTTCAGATAAGAAGCTTCTTGATGAAGTTGAAAAAGTAAAGTGTAAAAGTTGGCTTGAAGCTTCACATTTAAAAAAAAAAAAACCCTAAGATCATATCAACTTCCTGATAGAGGGAGAAAAAGTGAAAACAAAAGAATACTGAAAGTGCAAACTGAACTTTAAATATTTTGGCCACATTATGTTAAAATAGCACTCATTGCAAAAAGTTCCTCATGTTGGGAAAGGTTGACGACGACGAAAGGAAAACAGGATGGTAGAGGATAAAATGGATAAATAGTGTCATGAAAGCAACAAATATGAGCTTGGACAGGCTTCAGGAAATACAGAAGGTGCATGTCATATTATGATCTATGAAAGAAGAGTAAGTGTCAGAAAGAATCCTACATGACTGAACTGTCAACAACAATAATATATTCAAAAAGTCCATCAACAACAAAGATCTCAGTAGGAAGTGAGAAATCCCAAGGTGAGGGAGGGGAGAAGAGCCTAAGGAAAAACAAAAACAAGAAAGGATTCTCCTGCCCTCTCCCAGAGTCATCTTGTAATCCCTTTTATTTTAAATCACTATTCTTCTATTCCTTTAAAGTAGGAAATGGTAGTTGCTAGGAAAAACTTTAGCAGAAAAGAGGTAAACATGAGTATAAGGGGAATTCTTATGAATCAAGAGGAAACTGATGACATCCATACATAAGTGATCTCAACTCATACTAAGAATATTATTTGGAACACAAGATTCTGCAAGAGTGAATGCTGAAAATTATCTTTTCATATATTTTGAAAAATAAGCTATTATTAAAAAACAGTAATATTCTTTATGAGAAACATGATTTATTTGATTATCAGCCATTCTAATCAAAGGAGAGGAAAGCATAAGAAAAAGTCATAAAACAGGTTAAGAAGTAACAAAAGGAGGGGCAGCTAGGTGGTGCAGTGGATAGAGCACCAGCCCTGAAGTCAGGAGGAACTGAGTTCAAATCTGGTCTCAGGCACTTAACATTCCCTAGCTGTGTGACCCTGGGCAAGTCACTTAACCCTAATTGCCTCAGCAAAAAATAAAAAATAAATTAAAAAAAAAGAAGTAACAAAAGGAGTTAATTACTTTGCCAAGCAGATGAAACTGGTTATACTGAACTTTCTTCTCTGAGAAAAATTCACCCTATTCACTATTTTTTAAATTGTATGTTTGGGGGAGAAAAGAAGGGACTGGTATTAGACACAAGCAATGAGAAAGCTAACATGAACCAGTTAATCCTCCTTAGGAGGAGGATTTTGCACTAAAAAGTCACAACTGGACATAACACTGATCATCTTTGGGAAGAAAAAAATATACTTTATGGAACAATTAGAAATATAATTGATGAATTCTCTAATTCTTCCTCCATGTTATGAAAGTTGCTACTTAGTGATTACCTCCAATGTAATCATTCTTTTTTAAAAGTGATTTATAACATTTTATTTTCATTGAAATATATTTTTTAAAAAGATTGGGATAATCTCAATTCATATTGTGAGTCAACAGCTGCACTGTCATAGCAAAGTGCCTGATTAACTGCAAATGTTCATCTGAACCATCAACTAGACACTTTTCTATTTCCACTAATTTCTATATGATGATGGATTTTTATTTAATACTGAAGTTATCTTTTCCCACCATCACATCATGAAGTTGGTTTATAATCTGAGTTTTTCCATGTTGCTCTTCTATTAAATTCTAAACAAGATCTAGGTCTCCCGCACCCCCCAAAGAGCCACTCCAATGAAAGAAAATATGCTAACCAATGGTTTCAGTAAGACCAAACCCGAAAGCTCTATAACCTTCTCTTCTCTGTAACCTCTGTCTCATTTATTAATCTGAAGAAATGCAATGGCTTTTCAAAAGTCTCCAGACACTTTCACAAAGTAAGATCTTTTCTCATTAGTGATTTTCACATTTTCCTTCTCAGAAATACATAGTAATCTCTGGTGTTGAACTTGAAGCAGAATTGGAAAATGGAGAAGTTGAGGACTCTTATCATCCTACTCACCTATTTACAAGTGAAGCAGAGTCAAATCTCTTTAGACATAGGGATGCAGAAGTCAAAGCTGATTTTTACCTAGAATCACAATCGAAAACAAGGCACAGCTTTCCACATGATAGATTTCTTTATACAGTTTAGCAAACATCTTTATTATTTCTCAAATGACTTGTAATCCATATTCATTTGATACATTCAACAACTCATTGTGAGAATGGGTCCATGAGCCCATAACCTGCCAGAATTGTGGAGGGTTGCCCCCCTCCCTCCCAGGAGTTGGCAGGCCACCGAACAAAGGGATAAAGATATCAGTTCTTTCTAAGCACTCTTTCAATACATTTCCTTCTGGAAAGCAACTTCATTCATACAGTTAGAACGATATTTCTCCATTCATGAAAAAGACTGTTTTCTTTTTCTCACCAGTACCTCCCCTACATAGGCAATAGAAACTCAATCCTAGGTTGGTAGTGATTTTGTGTTGATGGAAGATTGGCTTTTAGAGAAATGCTTAGGGTTGCTTTCCTACTATGGGCCAGGGCTTCCCAAATGTATTTATTTTTAATTATCTTAAGGGATCAAAGGAGTTACTTCTTCAAACTGATGATATACACCTCTATTGAGATTATATACCTCTATACAAATATGGACAAATAAATGTTTAAACCTAAAGTATTTTCATATGGTTATACAGATTAATGATTTTAGTTGCAGCTATAGTCAATTTTTGGTTCCCATAGATGCCTCTTAAGAATCAACATAGGCTAATAGCTTCTTCTTATGGTACTAGTTCATCCCTAATAATGTAATTGTTAGGATTTATATAGAACTTTAAGGTTTGCAAATAACTTTTAACTCACCTGAATTACACACAATACATAACAATCAGTTCCTAATAGGAGGAGGAAGGTAAAGAAGAGATGAAACAAAAAAAGGAACAATAACAAAATATCTAAGGTATACATATTGTCTTAAGGTTTGCAAAGCACCTTACAAATACTGTATCATTATCCACATTTTACAGATGAGAAAAATAAGTGATTCATGGCTCTATGCACTCTAGCCCTTAGCTAAATCAGTCCTTCTTAGGATAGGCATGCTACATAGTTTTAAATTATGCTTTAGGGAATCTTTGAAGCATTCCAACTATTTTTCTAAAATGCTTTAATCTTGCATTTAAATCTCCAAATAAAAACTATTTGAATATGCAGCTATGATTGCTTTTATGCATAAATCCAGCATAAAGGAATGTATTTAATGGAAATTAGACTTTAGCTAGAAGATTAATGAAATGTTTTAGGAAGCTAAACATTGTCGACAGTAAGTCAAAATCTCACAACACATAAAATGATTGATCACAACTGGTTTCTTAGGAGCTTTAAGTCTTAAGTATATTAATTCTAGAGATTACCCCCTGCCTACTTTTCATTATACTATCATTAACATTACTACCATCTCTTGTCTCATTCCATTTCACCAACTCCTTAAAACCTCCAAACAATATAGACTGCTGTTATCAGCAGTTATTAGTCAATAAACATTTATTAAAAGATTACTTTGTACCAGACACACAAAACAAACAGAAACAGTTCTTGTTCTCAAGGAGTTAAAAGTTCCAATGAGGGAGGCAATATGCCATCATTTATGTAAAAACGGGTTACAAACATACAGGATTTAGAAGACAGTATCAGAGGAAAGGCACTAGGTACAATGCAGAATCAGCAAAAGCTTCTTGTAAAAGGTGGGACCTTTTGCTGGCACCTGAAGGACTCTAGGGGACAGAGTTAAAATGTCTCTAGTATGGAGATAGAATTTTTTTCCTTTCCTTGGTGGAAGGAACAGCAAGGAAGCTAGTGTTACTAGATCTGAAAAATTCATAGGGGAAAGTAAGATATAGAAAGAATGGAAAGGAAAGAAGGATGATAGAGGTCATAAGGGCTCTGAAGACCAAAAAGACATCACTATGTTAGAATCAACTTATAGTGTATCTGACTGTCTAATCAAACCAATATGAGCTCAGAATGTCCTATCACAGGTTGGGCACAAATAAATCATATAAATATTTGGGGTGAATTTTCTAAATTAATTTGTGCATCTCATGTTTCTTTTGAGATACTTCAATTCTGTTTTGCTCATAGAGAAAGCACCTTCCCTCTGATCATGCCATGCTGGTAGTCCTATGCCAATGTCTCCCATGTATCATGCAATCAATTCCAAAAGTTATTAAAACTATGAGACTGATTATCAATACCAAAGAATGCTAGAAGTGGAAAGAAATTAATCCAATTCCTTTTTTTTTTTTTCTATAGATGGAGAAACTGAAGCCCAGAACTTGTTCATGGTCATATTTACCATCATACCAGAACTAGATTAGAATTATTTCTATCATACCACCAGAAGCCTTACTACATTAGCATGACCCTACTCAGTCCCATGGTGCTAAGATAGATAAAATATTCCAGCAACCTTCAAACAAAATCTTCCATTGATAAAGGTAAAAGAGCCACCAGGTATAAAACTTTTGCCAACACATAACAATAGGGCTTTCTTTCTAAGGGTCCAGTTCTAGGGGCAGCTAGGTGGTGCAGTGGATAGAGCACCAGCCCTGAAGTCAGGAGGACCTGAGTTCAAATCTGGCCTCAGTCACCTAACACTTCTAGCTGTGTGACCCTGGGCAAGTCACTTAACCCCAATTGCCTCAGCAAAAAAAAAAAAAAAAAGAGTATTCATTCTATAAAACTCTATGGATCAGATGACAATTATTAGTATGTTCACTGGAAATGGTGCTGTTCAATGATCTGTGTAACTTTTGTTTCAACAAATGGAAAACTAGATAAATATACTTTCAGTGAATAATAATGTGTCCTAAATGCTTCAAATTTACAAAGTATTTTGATACTGTAAAAGTTCAACTTTAAATAAAACATTCTATATAATTAAAAATATAGAAATTTCCACCACCAATACGTCAGCATCTTATTTATAAAATTTAAAAAATTGGCTCAGACACTAAAAGGTTAAGTGACTTGCCTGTAGCCATATAATTGTATATGACAGTAAAGATTTGGTCCAAATTATTTCTGATTACACTGTAATCTATTCATTATTCTGCAGTCTTTTGTTAATAGTAATACCTTCTTCAAAAAGAAAAACAAGAAATCTAACTTAAATAAATATAATCACTCCAAAATCTGATAGAATCCAGTCCTTTCTGAACACATATTACTATTGCTATAGTGCCAGAACTATAATGCTGTTCTACTTCATAATGAAGCATAGTATAATTAATATTCAAATAAAAGTAAAGTGCAAAGAATAATTAAAAGACTACTACATACCACCAAGGAATGGTTAAGTTATGTTTACTATAGGTTAAGAAGATAGAAAAGTATGATGCTTTGATCAGGGGAAAAAAAGCAAGAAAAGGTGCCAGGAGAAGAAGGAAAGATTTAACTCATTTATTAATGTAACTATTCGTAGGGAACAGAAGGGCAATTACAACTCCCAACAGATAGCCAGTCACAAATGATCCAAGCATTAGCAGCATTTGTCACTAAAAGTGTTCAACATTCTTACATAAAGTGTAAACACATACATTCTCGAAATCTTCTCATTTTCAAAACACAAATCCCAAATTTTTCTATCTTAGAAAGTGGAAAAAAAAAAAAGAAAAGGTGAAGCATGTTATATATTTCAATTAATTGAGAAAAAGGTTAATGTCCTTGTGGTTTTTAATACTACCCAGTAACAACTTTAAAGGCATGATACTAGATGATGTGGTAGACAGATCCTGAAGTCAGGACGAACTGAAATCACAGTCTCAGCCATTTACTAGATGTCAGAACTTGGGCAAATCACTTAATCCCAATTGCCACCCCACCCAAAAAAAAAAAAAAAAATCAAAACCAAAAAGAAAACACTGTATTTTTCAAAATTTAGGTATAATTATGATCAACTTCATGAAATTTCACCGATCCTACCTCTAAACCATTTGAAATATAAGCAAATCTAGAATATATTCCAAATTTTGTCTTTAGCATGATTTCACTCTATATTGAAAAGCAGTCAAATATATGGGAAAAAGAAATTTGCTTTTAAATCTGTAAAATTTACTACAACAGTTAAGAAAATTTCTGACCCTATCCAAACATTCAGTTTCATTTTGCGTAGTGAACAGAGTACATTGCAAAACTTTAGAAGGAAAATCTGCTTAAAATAGTAAAACTCTTGTGAAGACACAAAGGGAAATAATTCTGATGAGAAGAAAAAATGAGTCTTGTCAGAAGGCACCAATGTGGGTGCACAAGGAATTCAACAACCAACTTAGATTTTTTTTTTTTTTAAAGATATTGCAAGAGAACAACAGATACAGAAAGTGAACATGAAAGTAGCATGGTACTATTAAAAAAAAAACACTGCATCATGATAAATGCGGAAATATGTTTAGAAGAATTGCACATGTTTACTTATATTGGATTAATATCTGTCTGAGAAGGAAAGGACGGGAGAAAAAATTGGAACATGAGGTTTTGCAAGGGTGAATGTGTAAAACTATCTTTGCATGTATTTTGAAATTAAAAAGGTATTATAAAAACTAGCATTGACATAAAAAATAACTAAAAAGAATTTATACCCCAAATAAGTAATTAGATAATAAAAAAAAAAGGGAAGATTTTATTTGAGCCACCACTAAGATATAAGAAAGACTGTGGAAAATGGGAAAGTATATCAAGACTGAAGAAGAAAAAAATCCCAATTTTCAAATAAGGAAAGATGTTCAGTAATTTTAATTTTTGAGAAATTTTTAGAATGCACCCTTACAGAAAAATGGTTAAGTGAACATCTAGAAAAGGAAGAAATATTTTCAAAGAAGAAATGATTTGATTAATAACAGGTCATGCCATACCAATTTTTTTTTATATATCTACTAAAGTGGTAGTTTCATTTTTGATGAAGTATTTTATCTCATTATATTAGTATGGAAAAGATGGAAAAATGCTCTAAATGATAACACAATTAGATGGTTTCAGAATGAGTGTTATAACTTTAACCAGATGGCTACTGATAATATTTGCCAACTCCAAAGTTGTGTGATTCTGTGAAAAGTTCAAATGGATATTTTTTATACTGGGAGAGTTTAGAGTGTTTTTAGGCCCTGCTTAAACTTTCCCAAAAGAGTCCAAGAATCATCTCACAATAACTTTATATAAATATACTATATTATCCCCTTTGAGTTCACAACTACTTCCTTTCTCTGAAAAGCTGATATTAGAAAATCTTGCTTTGAACCTTATGTACAGGAAAGCAATGGAGCCAGTATTACAACCAAAGATCAGTTACTCAGCAAAACTGAGTATAAACCTTTTGGGAAAAGGTGGAAATTCAATAGAGGATTTTCAAGCATTCATGATAAAAAAAAAAAAAAAAAGAATACAAAATCTGATTTTCAAATACAGGATTCAGAAGCATAAGGAGGTAACCAAGAAAGGGATATCATAAGGAACTTAGTAAGATTAATCTCTTCACATTCCTACATGGGAGGATGATTTTGTAACTCATAAGAACTTTCTCATAATTATGGCAATTAGAAGGAGCATATATAGACAGAGGGCATAGGTGTCAGTTGAATATGAAAAGGTAATATCTAAAAAAATAAAATTAAAGGTCAAGAGAGAAACATACTAGGAGAATGGGAAAAGGAGAGGTAAAATGCTATAAATTATTTGCCATAAAGGAGGCAAGAAAAAGTTTTTACAATGGAGGGAAAGAGGAGAAGGACCTTACTCTCATCAGAACTGGCTTAAAGAGGAAATAACATGCACACTCAATATAGGTACAGAAATCTATCTTATACCACGGGAAAGCAACAGGGGAAGAGGGATACCGAAGTGGAGAGGAGGGAAGGGGGGAAGAAAGGTGATAGAAGAGTGGGCATGTTGGAAGAGGGTTTGGTCAGTGGTAAATCACTTCTGAAGAGAGTCAGGACTAAAGAAGAGAGAATAGGACTTAAAGGGGAAACACAGCAATAGTAATTGGGAAAAGAATTTTGAAACAAGTTTCTCTGATGAAGATCTCATTTCTCAAATGCATAGGAAACTAAGTCAAATTTATTAAAAAAAAAAGCTATTCCCCAATTAATAAATGATCAAAAATATATGAATTGTGCCCAAAAGGCATGACAAAAGTCATGCATCTCCTTTGATTTAACAATATCACCACTGGGCATGAATCCCAAAAGAGATTAAAAAAAAAAAAAAAAAAAAAAGTACCTTTTTTTTACAAAAATATTTATAACAGCTCTCTTCTCAAGACAAGGAATTGGAAATTGAGAGAATGCCCATCAATTGGGGAATGATTGAATAAACTGTAATATGTGATTATGATGGAATATTATTGTTCTATTGTGCTATAGAAAGTGATAAGCAGAATGCTCTCAGAAAAGCCTAGAAAAGTTCTCCACTAACTCAAGCAAAGTGAAACATACTATGTACAAATTAATAGCAATGTGGTGGGATGATCAGCTGTGAATGACTTTGCTATTCTCAGCAATACAATGATCCGAGATTGCTTTGAAGGAATTATGATGAAAAATGTAACCATACTCAGAGAAAGAACTGTCTGAATACAGACTGAACAATACTTTTTTTTTAATTTATTTTCCTTGGAGGGCAGATGTTTTCTTTTACAAAATGATTTTCATGGAAATATTTTGCATAACTTCATATGTGCCCTTTTAATGGGGGAGGAGAGTAAAGAAGGGGGGAAAAGGAGAGAATCTGGAACTCAAAGTTTTAAAAACAAATGTAAAAAAATTGTTTTACATGTACCTGAGGAAAATAAATTTCCCCCCCCCGAGGCAATTGGGGTTAAGTGACTTGCCCAGGGTCATACAGCTAGGAAGTATTAAGTGTCTGAGACCACATTTGAACTCAGGTTCTCCTGACTTCAGGGCTAGTGCTCTATCCACTGCGCCACCTAGCTGCCCCAAAACATTATTTTTTTAAAAAAGAAATTTATCTATGTTTTGCACTCTATAATATAGCCCCTACTGCATATATTCAATCCAAAGCAAGAGTGAATGCTTCCAGATTATCAGAATGATGATCAGATAAAGGTTTTAACTTTTGAGATAAACATATGAAACAATCAAAATAAAAATGTCACCTGGAACAAGTTGTTTTCTTGGTGCCTGAAGTGTGCCAATTCTCAAACAACTCCATAGAAGGTCTGCTTACTTAGAGGATATGGAGTTCTTGATAACAACCTCCCTGAGGTGAGTAAATTCTGAACTCTCTATGAAAAGATTTCATAAATAATTACCAGTTTTTATTTCTGCTTGATCTGAACTAAGTAATTCTTGCATATAGAATCACAAGAGGAAAAAACATTAACATAAACGTCGAAAGTAATCTTCATTACTTGTAAAGGACTTGGTGTTACTGTAACTTAAATAATACCAATGTTACTCTAGTCTTTTTTCCCTCTAGCAGCTCAGTATTTAACAGCAAGTAATTTAAGAATATTTCCTACACTATTCTGGTCAAAAATATATTAAACTTATAGGGAATCTTTTTGACACCTGGAACAATCATCCCTTAATTGTATCTGATCTGAAATTTTGCTGTAAATTAAAAAACCCTATAGCTCTGGCCTTTGCTCATTTATATCTTTTTAAGTTATTATGCTAGAGATTAAAAGATCTCAGGCCCCAAACTCCACAAAGATAGTATCAGGTCATACTACGCCATTCTAGTTTGTTGCTGTGACTATGAGATTTAAAAAAGGAAGGAAGAAAGAAATAGAATTGAATGGCAAAATCATCATATATGAGTAGGAAAAATAGTGGGGGGGCAGCTAGGTGGCGCAATGGATAGAGCACCAGCCCTGAAGTCAGGAAGACCTGAATTAAAATCTGGTCTCAGACACTTAACGTTCCTAGCTGTGTGACTCTGGGCAAGTTACTTAACCCCAATTGACTCAGCAAAAAAAAAAAAAACAACAACAAAAAAGCAGTGGACTAAAAGTCAGAACCCCTGTGGTTTAGTAGTTCAAGCTGGGTCATTTGCTTGGATAAACTCTGTGTACTCTCAAAGACTAAGTTTACTCATAAATGTAGTAAATACTTATCACACTTGATGAATTCATCAAAGTAATAATAGGACATTTTTGATACTAGCTTCTTCAAAGTACGGGCTATTTCAGTTTGTCTTTATAAAGTCTAGCATATTTAATTTCTGCAGTGTAGGCACTTAAAACACACTGAATTAAATTGAGTCCTTACTCAGGATTGGGTTTTTGTTGTTTTACCAATTTATTTTAAAACTTAATTACTTGAAAAAATATAATTATATAACTATTATAAAAAGTCTCAATTTATAAAATACTCCAATGCTTTTTAAGCAATCCTGAATAAATATTCATGGATTTCTGCAACAACAACAAAAGAAATTCTTGATTTACTCAAGAAAATTACTGGTGTCATGACAGTAAATTAGAGCCTCTGGAACTCTTTCTAATAATGATGTTTGTCAGTTAACTCCAATATTATATAAACTATTCGAAAAAATAGGGAATGAAGGACTCCTACCAAACTCTTTTTATGATACAGACATGGTACTGATACCTAAACCAGGTAAAACAAAAACAGAGAAAGAAAATTATAGACCAATCTCCTTAATGAATATTGATGCAAAAATCTTAAATAAAATATTAGCAAAGAGATTACAGAAAATCATTCCCAGAATAATACACCACGACCAAGTAGGATTTATACCATGAATGCAGGGATGGTTCAATATTAGGAAAACTATTAACATAATTGACTATATTAATAACCAAATTAACAAAAATCATATGATAATCTCAATAGATGCAGAAAAAGCATTTGATAAAATCCAACATCCATTCCTATTAAAAACATTAGAGAGTATAGGAATTAATGGACTTTTCCTTAAAATAGTTGGTAGCATCTATTTAAAACCATCAGCTAGCATCATATGTAATGGTGATAAACTGGAACCATTCCCAATAAGATCAGGGGTGAAAGAGTAAGAAATGAGGCTGCCCACTATCACCATTACTGTTCAATATTGTATTAGAAATGCTAGCCTTGGCAATAAGACAAGAAAAAGAGATTAAAGGAATTAGAGTAGGTCATGAGGAAACCAAATTATCACTCTTTGCAGATGATATGATGGTCTACTTAGAGAACCCTAGAGAATCAACTAAAAAACTATTAGAATTAATCCACAACTTTAGCAAAGTTGCAGGATACAAAATAAATCCACATAAATCATCAGCAGTTTTATACATCACCAACAAAATGCAACAGCAAGAGATACAAAGAGAAATTCCATTCAAAATAACTATCGATAGTATAAAATATTTGGGAATATATCTGCCAAGGGAAAGTCAGGATCTATGAGCAAAACTACAAAACACTCTCCACACAAATAAAGTCAGATCTAAACAATTGGAAAAACATCAAGTGCTCTTGGATAGGTCGAGCGAATATCATAAAGATGGCAATACTACCTAAACTAATCTATCTATTTAGTGCTATACCAATCAAACTCCCAAGAAATTATTTAACTGACCTAGAAAAAATGACAACGCAATTCATCTGGAAAAACAAAAGGTCAAGAATTTCAAGGGAATTAATGAAAAAAAATGCAAATGAGGGTGGCCTAGCTGCACCAGATCTAAAACTATATTATAAAGCAGTGGTCACCAAAACCATTTGGTACTGGATAAGAAATAAAGTAGTGGATCAGTGGGATAGGTTAGGTTCACAGGACAAAATACTCAATAACAATAGTAATTTAGTGTTTGATAAACCCAAAGACCCCAGTTTTTGGGATAAAAACTCAATATTTGACAAAAACTGCTGGGATAATTGGAAACTAGTAATTGACCCACACCTAACACCATATACCAAGATAAAGTCAAAATGGATTCATGATCTAGGCATAAAGAATGACATTATAAACAAATTAGAACAATGTAGGATGGTTTACCTCTCAGACCTGTGGAGGGGGAAGGAATTTGTGACCAAAGAAGAACTAGAGGTCATCATTAATCACAAAATAGATAACTTTGACTATATCAAGTTAAAAAGTTTTTGTACAAACAAAATGAATGCAGACAAGATTAGAAGGGTAGCAGTAAACTGGGAAAATATTTTTACATCCAAAGGTTCTGATAAAGGCCTCATTTCTAAAATATATAGAGAATTGACTCAAATACATAAGAATTCAAGCCATTCTCCAATGGATAAATGGTCAAAAGATATGAACAGACAATTTTCAGACGAAGAAATTGAAACTATTTCCAGTCACATGAAAAGGTGCTTCAAGTCACTATTGATCAGAGAAATGCAAATTAAGACAACTCTGAGATACCACTACATACCTGTCAGATTGGCTAAAATGACAGGAAATGATAATGATAACTGTTGGAGGGGACGTGGGAAAACTGGGACACTGATACATTGTTGGTGGAACTGTGAACGGATCCAACCATTCTGGAGAGCAATTTGGAGCTATGCTCAAAAAGTTATCAAACTGTGCATACCCTTTGACCCAGCAGTGTTTCTACTGGGCCTATATCCCAAAGAGATTTTAAAGGAGGGAAAGGGACCCACATGTGCAAAAATGTTTGTGGCAGCCCTTTTTGTAGTGGCAAGAAACTGGAAATTGAAAAGATGCCCATCAATTGGAGAATGGCTGAATAAATTATGGTATATGAATGTTATGGAATATTATTGTTCTGTAAGAAATGACCAACAGGAGGATTTCAGAGAGGATTGGAGAGACTTGCATGAACTGATGCTGAGTGAAATCAGCAGAACCAGGAGAACATTATACACAACAACAAGACTATACGATGATCAATTTTGATGAACATGGTTCTCTTCAACAATGATGTGATTCAAACCAGTTGTTCTGCGATGAAGATAGTCATATACATCCAGAGAGAGGCCTGTGGGAACTGAGAGTGAACCACAACACAGCATTTTAACGCTTTCTGTGAATATTTCCATGCATTTTGTTTTCCTTCTTAGGTTGTTTTTTCTCTCTTTCTAGATCTGATGTTTCTTGTGCAGTAAGATAACTGTATAGATATGTATACATGTATTGTATTTGTAATATAATTTATCCTTTTTAGCTTGTATTAGATTACCTGTCATCTAGGAGTGGGGGGTGGGGGGAAGGAGGGGAAAAGCTTGGGAAAAAAAAAGTTTTTGCAAAGGTCAATGTTGAAAGGTCACTCATATGTTTTGTAAATAAGAAGCTTTATATATTAAAAAAAAAAAAAAGAATGATGTTTGTGGTCTACACTCTTAATGGAAGGAAATGCTAAATTTCAGTAAACATTATAGTAAAAATAAAGATGTTAATAGGGAAAATTTTTACATTCATAGACCTCTTGAAATTTATTCAAAAACCCCGGGTATATAATTTATTCTAAATTAAGCTGAAGACTCTGTCTTGGCTTTAAGAAAGCTTAATGCACAAAAGAGACACATGTATAATAAATATAATCACTAGATATTTACAGAGTGTTAGATCTTCAAATTATGAGACACATATCTTATAATTTCATTCAGAATCTTATGGATTTATCATGTTTACTATAAAAAATAAGGAAAAAATTATTCTGAATATAACCTTCCCTTTTTTTTCTAATCTAACTAAAATGTCCATTTAATATGTAGGATAGGTCAGGAAACAGGAAGCTTCAGTTTTGTGTAACAATCATGTTGCATACAGTCTCTACTGTATAGACCAAAAGACTACTGTATTACTATAGTCTATTTTTAAAAGATCACTTTCAGTCATTTTCTTGTTAATTACACAAGCAGAATCATGTGAAGATATTGAATGAGTGATTTTATTAACAAAGAAAGGGGGGGATGGGTACTAAGCTCTCTAAAAGAAATTCTGTTGATGATGGTAGTGGTGGTGGTAATAGTTAATATTGATATAATGGTTTAATTTTAGAAGAGCATTGTCCATGCATTTTCATATTTCTTCTCACAACAACCCTGTAAAGTGCTGTTTTCAACATTTTACAGATGAGGAAACTTAACTGTTTTCCATGCAAAATATTAAATGGCCCACAGCTAGCATATGACAGAAACATAATTCAAATCCAAGCAACTCTGGACTTTTATGTTCAGCACACTTTCAACTACAATACATTACCTCTGAAGCATATCCCAATATTCCCAATTAACAGGACTTTATATGTAACAGGACTTTTAAAATGAAATACTAAAACATATAACGCAAAATTTTCTAAAAATTAAAGATTTTCCAGAGTTTTCTCTTAAGTTAACAATGGTTCAGAATCCTGATTAAGTATAGCATTAAAAAAGTTTATATGTACATATCAACTTTTTTAATGCTATACATAATATATATATATATAAATGCAACCATCTTGTGAGAAAACCAAATCCTTTCTTAAATTCACAAACCAAACTTAAAACTGACAATTTCTTATTCAACTGTGAATTTCACTTGTAATTGCTCTTGAAACTGCACACTAAATGACAAATCTCTAATATGGATAACATTCATGTCAGTGTACAATTCTTATCCAAAGTAGAAGATATGTAATTCACAAAGTAGAGAAAAAGCATAACTGAGAAAAATTTATCTAATTATTTTTGACATACATCTGAAAATCTGAACCTAAGTATCAATTTATCTAAAGCGGTAGTTTTTTGAGTATGACCATTTTTTAAAATAAAAAAAAAAATGAGCATTGTCACCACCCCCTCAGATGATAGTAATATGATAGTAGTTATACTATTCACATTCACTGAGGGAGAAAAGAAATGAGTGATAAAAAGTTACTATGATTTCAATAATGTTTTTTATATTGATGTGAATTTTATTTTATTTTATTTTATTTTATTTTATTTTATTTTTTTGTTTTTTGCTGAGGCAATTGGGGTTAAGTGACTTACTTGCCCAGGGTCACACAGCTAGGGAATGTTAAGTGTCTGAGACCAAATTTGAACTCAGGTCTTCCTGACTTCAGGGCTGGTGCTCTATCCACTGCGGATTTGAATTTTATTAATCACATCAGTATCTATATAGATGCTCACTGAAATTCCCTTAATCCAGCCTATCAGCACTTGTATTATATAACCTTCTTAGAAGATTATACAACATCTTCTAAGGTTATATAATACAAAACTAAAATTTTATTCTGAAGGGTTATTTTTTGTGGGGGGAAAGAGGGAAAGCTGTGGACAGTTTTTTGTTTTGCTTTTGTTTTAGAATTTTTTCCACACACTCAAGATAACTGTAGAAACACTGGTATTAGGTAAAACAGGATAAAAAATTAGTTTTCTCCGAATTTCAAATGTCTAAAAACATTGAAGATCATTAATCTTTCAAATTCTTTATTTTTAGATATTGTACTTTGTGAAGGGACTGTAAGTTTCCCGGGATATGTGTCAAAAGAAAAAAAGGAATGCCAGGTATTCTGTGTAACCAATAAGAAAATCACCCCTGTCTTCCAATGCAAAATGTGAAATAATTTTTCATGTTTATATCTATAGCTATATTATATATTTGAAATCTAGAATCATATTTATATACAAGATGTATTATTTATTAAGTGAGAAGGCATGTTTGCTTATTGAAGAATTAATCCACAAACTCCTTGCAATAACCCAAAGGCCAATGGTTGGGAATCAGTACATTAAAGTAAATTACATTACAAAAGAATGAGATGCACAAATAAACCACATTGATCCGAGTGCCATTATGTGATAATCCAAATCTGTCACAAGTCAAAAAAGTATTTTTATACACAATAGCATTTTCTTAAACAGCAATTGATCAAACCATCATAATGCCAATTTTTAAGGGTTATACACAATTTTTTTCAGAAAATTTCTTTTAAATATTTAACACCTGACATTCCAACTTCATAAAAATCTCAGAAAAGCATTTATTGTTGTCTTATATCAGTACTTTATGCCTACAAACCTGATTGAATATAAGCAAAAATGCATATATTCATATAAAAGGCATACAAAAATGAGATATTCAAGTAGACTTTTACTGAATTCCTAAAGAAATTTAGTACTCAGAAAAAAATTGTGCAATCCCAAACTAGAACTGTTCTCCAATAAAATAAACCAACTTGCAATACGTGACTGTGTTTTTTTTTAACTGTGTAACAAAACAACATAAAGAACAGAAGTTATAGGGAAATATGTCAGACAATGAAAAAAACAAACAAAAAAAAAACCCACCAAACTTCAGAGCTTCCATTAGTCATCAAAAATATTTTATAAGCATTTTAAGCTATAACATAACAATATTTTAATCTTGTCTTTTCAGCAGTGATTCTGAACCTCATCAAAATTCCCTTAACCCAGCCTATCAGCACTTGTATTATATAACCTTCTTAGAAGATTATACAACGTCTTCTAAGAAAGTTATATAATATAAAACTAAATTTTATTCATAAGGGTTATTTTTTGTGGGGGGAAAGAGGGAAAGCTGTGGACAGTTTTTTGTTTTGCTTTTGTTTTAGAATTTTTTCCACACACTCAAGATAATTGTAGAAACATTGGTATTAGGTAAAACAGAATAGAAAATTAGTTTTCTCAGAATTTCAAATGTCTAAAAACATTGAAGATCATTAGTCTTTCAAATTCTTTATTTTTAAGATATTGTATTTTGTGAAGGGATTGTAAGTTTCCTGGGATATGTGTCAAAAGAAAAAAAAGGAATGCAGGTATTCTGTGTAACCAACGTTAACAAGAAAATCACCCCTGTCTTCCAGGCAAAATGTGAAATAATTTTCCTTGTAAAAATGAAACTTGACTTTAAAATTTTCAAAACACAATTACACAAGTTAAAATGAATCAAAAGACCCAATACCAGAAAGTAATTTTAAAATATTTAAGCTGGAGCTTAACAACCCATGGCATAATGCTCCATAGAGCTGATGGTGTGATTTTCTCAAATACAGATCTGTTCATGTCACTTCCCTATTCAAAGAGCTTTATTCACTCCCTATTACCTCTAAGATCAGCTATGAAGTCTGCTGTTTGACCTTTAAACATATTTATATCCTGGCCTCTACCTCACCAGCTTTCTTAGACCTTCATCTACCTCCACACTCTGTCCAGTTACTTGTAATTTTCAGAACAAGACATTTAACTCAGTACTCCATTCTTTTGTATGGTTATCTCCTGTCACTAAAAGGCTCTGCCTCTTCACTTCTACCTTGCACGCTGGGCTTTCTTCAAAACTCAGATCAAAAGCATTTTTCCGCAGATCTTTTCCAATACATTAATGCCTCTTGCTTTTTTCAGATTACCTTTAGCTACTGTCTGTATCTTTTACATATCCAGTTATTTAAATACTATATCCACTGTAATATGTTTCTTAAGGCAGAACTGTTTTATGCCTTTTACAGCACTCTAGCAATAAGTACAGTAAGCAATAAGTACTAGTAAGTGCTTGAGAAATGTTGACTGACTTCCAAATTATGGTAGGCTAATTTCTTCTAATTCTTCCTTAATATATTCCTTTTAAGGAATTAAATTAAGACAAGATATTATTAACCTGTACACTTTTAAAATACATATATCTTGATAACTGTATTTCAATGCAATTGGTTTCCTTTATAATCCTGTGTATTTAATTTTATGCATTTAAGAACTTTATTTTGATTATACAGGCTTCACCAAGCTGACAAGAGTCAGTGACACAAAAAAGATCAGAATGCCTGCCATGGGACAATCTTTGATAAATCTATAGTTCTATCCAGAGCAAGAGGTCCTACTATCACGTCTTAAAGTAAAAGGTAATAAAAAAAAAAAATGAAAAGTGGGGTGATCACCAACATCTCCTTTCTCCATGTCCTTCATACTACTAATTCCTATTTGCCTGAAGATGCCTCTATTTATGGCAAATCCCACTCACACCTAAGCAAACAGGCTATTTTAAATATGTACCTAATGTAAAGCTAATTTAGAAATATACCAGAATTAGATCATCAGGCAATAAGAAGAATGCTAACTCACTTGACATTACTAGAGACCTGAAAGGTGAAAAATTACTGAAAAAAGAGAAATATCTCATGAAAATGAGAAACTAGGGGTAAGGGAATAATTGAATGTAGCAAACAATAAGTTTGGAGAGAGTGATAAGAAAGTACCTCTCCCAGACCCAACTTAATAGCCATAGGATCAAGAAATTTAGAGCTGGAAGGGCCATCTTGGCCAGTCCTCTCTTTTTTTTCAGATGAGGAAACTGAGGCATAAGGGTTAAGTACTTTTCCCAAGGTTATACAAGTAGTAAGTGTGAGAAAAGATTTGTACTCAGGTCTATCTACTATGCCTCTCATAATTTAAAGAAAGACGAGGAGGAAAAAAGGTGCTGTTGAACAATGATCATCTACCATCACCGCCTCCTGTGACAAGGGAGTCCAGTCATACAGATGAATAGGTTGTTCAGGTTTGAATTCAATAAGAGAACACCTCAGTTTAAAATATCTTGCCAAATTCTGGCACAGACTTTTGTTTATATAATCTTTCTTCTAGCTTCTAATCAATCTTACTTGACTATTGGTGTTCTTGTGACAGTATCATGCAAAAAATGTTAAAAACAAAAAACAAGCAAACAAAAAAACTTGGTGCATTTTAAGCAAAAGGAAAACAATTACTCTTGTAGGACAAGAAGGGAAGGAGGGAGAGAAGAGTTGATGGTAATTTCTTAAAGTTTAAAAAGTAAAATTCGGGTATAATGTGTTTTAGGGGGAATGATGAAAACGTCCAACTATCTGTCTATTTAAATTGGATTTGTGTATAAAAATGTTTTTCATTTAAAAAAGTGTATGTCAAGTTTTACTTTGAAATATGTTAAAAGCTGAAAGACAGCATCACAGAAGGAATAATATATACTGATTACATATCATTTATAACATCCTTATAAAAATATATTTTTTTAAAGTTTTATATATCACATACTACCTTCCACCATTTGGGTGAAGAAGGGGAATTGGAAATAGTCCCAATATCTAAAGCTACATTCTATTTCTAAACCCATGTCAAGGTGGAACTAGACAGAAAAGTCTAATTTAAAGATAATCTCTCTATTGATCTTGATTAAATAGCCTGTTATTTTAAGATCATATTTTTACATAATTCACATTTTAAAATTCAATATAAATAACCTTTTCCTTAAAGAGTCTAAGAGTAATTTTTAAGATACAGAATACTGAAGATTCTCCATTTAGATAAAAAAATTTCAATATCTTGCTTTTGAATGACTGTTTTCCAACACAAACTAGCAAAAGAAAATGAAAATATGTACAATAATTAAATTCAGTTTTATTGTATAGATTCAAATTATTCTGAAAAAAAAACTGCTTTAAAAATACATTGTATGTATCAAAAATTCTGATCTATACCAATCTCTAATTGAACATATATATATATATATACACACACCCACATGATTATATTTATGAATATAAAATTGGATCTTAACTGGTGAGCTAAATTGTGATTTCATATTAGCAATCTGAATGTCTATTTTATTATTCCAGTTGTGAAATTTTTAACTGAGGGGGGCAAAATATTTTATAATAAACTACTCTAAGAGAAAATGTACTTGATAAAAGAATGAAAAATGGAAGCTCTATTAATGTAAAATTGCTATGGTTGGTTAGTTGAAATAACAGTGGATACATTCCCGATACCAAGATGGATATGAAAAAAGGAGCATAACTATAAAATGTATAGCTTACTTTGTGCCTTTTCACAGAAGTTTATCTGAAAGCCTAAAGTAAAAGAGATAAGTTCCAGTTCATTGATTGCAATTCAAAGAATCACACCAAAATTAAAATAACATGACAATTTTAATAAAATTGTTTTTAAAAAGAGTTCACATTACCATACTGTGTCTGAAATATAATACAATGGGAAATTCTAAAAAATATAACTTTAGATTTCTTGCATTATCTACACATCAGTAAATGGGAATTCATTACTTTTAATTTCAAATTCATTTAAAAATTATTAATGATTGAGAATTAAAAGGAAATTTTCTTGAGAATATATTTTCTCAATATATTTCCCCCCCAAAGCCATTCCTCCTCCAAATTTCCCTTTTTCCCAATCACACAGCCATGAAACTTTACAATCATCTTTGACTGTTCTCTCTCCCTCAACCCCAATATTTAACTACTTCCTAACTTGTTGATTTCCCCCCCACAACACCTTCACATTGCATATAACCTTCTCTCCACTCAAACATCCACCATCCCAGTTTAGGTTCCCAATAATTGTTTCTTGGATTACTGTAGTAGCCTTCTTTTTCTCCTTGATTCCATTATGTACTTTTTAGACCATTGTTTACATAGCTTCCAAATTAATATTCTTACAGAATGTGATGTTCTTTATTCAAAAACCTTCAATGATGTACATTTTTAATCTCAAAGTATCCATCTACTTTTTTTGAGACTTTTTTCATATTACTTCCCTTGATACATTTTCCATTCTAGACAAATGGTACCCCTAACTTATCCCCAAAAGGTATGTGCCACCTCCTTTACAAATGACTGTATACATATTGCACCCTCTTTGTTTTGTTTTTTTATTAAAGTTTTTTATTTGCATAACATATGTATGGGTAGTTCTTCAACATTGATCCTTACAAAGCTTTCCATTACAAATTTTCCCCCTAGTCCCCTCCCCTCCCCTAGATGGCAGGAAGTCCACTACATGTTAATTATATTAACATACTTGACAAGTCGAATATATGTATACATTATTTCCATATTTATCTTGCTGTTGCACCCTCTATGTTTAAAAGTTCACTCCCTCCTCACCTTCACTTTTAAAAATCATTTCAAGATTTGTTTAGTCATCCCCCAACTTATCAGCACCCTTTTAATTTCCAATTCCCTTCAGCAATAAAGAGCTGCTAAGTATTTCTTTATTTGTGAATCTTTTTCCTTTCTTTGTCACTCTGCCCTAAAAGCGGCTTTACCAGGTGAAAATTTAACAACATTGGGGGTCTAATTAAAAACTTTCGAGAATTGCTGGACCAATACTCAACTCCAAAGTGAACTAGTATGCCTGTTTACCCAAAGCCCAGAGGGGCTTAGTAATTTTGTGTAATTTTTTTTATACATTTAAAATTGTGTAATTTTTCTTTGTCATCTTTACATATCTAAAGAATGAGGTGGAACTTCAGAGTAATTTTAATTGCACTTCACAAATTACTAGTGATCTGAAAATTTTTTTCACATGGTTATTGATTGCTTTTGATTTTTTAGTTGAGAACTTCCTTCTACTGGAGTATGGAAAGATATACAAATGGAATGTAATATACCATATGTATAAAAAAAAAAATGAAAGAGGCAGTTTTAGAGGGAGAAACCTGAGAAGACTTTTATGACCTTTGCTGCTGAATGAAGTGAGCTGAACCAAGAGAAGAAATCTCTACAATGAATAACATTAATAAAAACAAGTTTGAGAGACTTAAGAAATCTGCTGAATGCAATAACCTACCACCAGAGGAAGCATGCTGCCTTTCTCCTGACAGGGTGATAGATAAAAGGTACAAAATTAGACAACACATTTTTGGACATAGACGTGTATGGATTGTTTTCCTTGACTATGCTTCTTTATTACAAAGACTGTATTTTTACTTATCAGGAAAGATTTGAAATGGAATGAGTAGTGATAAGGTTACAGAACAACAACAACAACAACAAAAAAGCAAACAGATAAAAGACAGCCAGCCATTAAAGCATTTTTAATGAATAAAAAAGAAATGAAGCAAGTCCAGAAGTAAAAAAAAAGAAAAAAAAAAGATCAGGGTTGAAAGTAATTTTAATGCGGCACGTTTTTCAATAAATAAACTAACAATAATATAAAGAAAAATCACTTGGAAAGACTTAAAAAAAAACTCTTGATTAGTGTCATGTCCTTCTATGTTTCTAAAATACTTATGATAAAGCATGCTACCTGTATCCTGACATAGATAGACTCAAGATGCCCTAAAAGATGGGGCAGGTAGGTGGCGCAGTGGATAGAGCACCAGCCCTGAAATCAGGAGGACTTGAGTTCAAATCTGGTCTCAGACACGTAACAGCTGTGTGACCCTGGGCAAGTCACTTAACCCCAATTGCCTTAGCAAAAAAGCAAAAAAGATGCCCTAAAAGACATACATTTTTGGACATGACCAATGGGGAAATCTGTTTTGCTTGACTGTGTATTTTTCCTCTTTGCAGTGAGAGAAAAGAAAATAATTGTAAGAATTAATTCAGGTGTTACTTCCTACAAAATAGTTTTCTTGATCACCCAGTTGTTAAAAGCTCTCTCTCTTCCTCCTGAGATATTCTGACACATTTATTCTCTCTGTATATGTCTTTCTCTAGAACAAAAGCATTTTTTTTCTATGGATATCCTAACTGAGAGATATCTAATCACAGGGATTTTTCCCATGTCCATCCTATCTGAGGTTGTCCAAATATATTTGAAATTGCCCCAATTCTCCTGATCTTTCTTATTCTTCCTTCTCAATATAATCCTTTGCCTTACTCTGTGGAGCTACCTCTCTCCCCCGAAGGGACTCCTTGATTTTGGAGATCATCTGAGCCTGAATTTTTTCAAAGATGATACTGCAACACATACCTGCTACTCTAACAAAATTATTTTTTATTTATCTGAATACATGTTATATGCCCCTAAGAAAATGTAAACTCTGAGTGACTATTACTCTGTGTTATCTTTTTTTTAACTCCTAAATTTGGAATATTATAATATTTAATTATGTGCATCATTTCTGTGTGCTTTGAAATTCATCCCTAAAAGAACAAAGGACAGTTTACCTCTCAGAGCTGTGGAGAAGGAATTTGTGATCAAAGAAGAACTTGAGTACATTATGGAATGCAAAATGGATAATTGTGATTATATTAAATTAAAAAGTTTCTGTACAAGCAAAACTAATGCAGACAAAATTAGAAGGGAAGCAATAAACTGGGAAAAAATTTTTACATTCAAGAGTTATGATAAAGGCCTCATTTCTAAAATATATAGAGAATCAACTCAAATGTATAAGAATTCAAGCCATTCTCTAATTGATAAATGGTCAAAGAATATGAACAAGCAATTTTCATATGAAGAAATTAAAATAATTTCTAGTCATGTGAAAAAGTGCTCTAAATCATTATTTATCAGAGAAATGCAAATTAAGACAACTCTGAGGTACCACTTCATGCCTCTTATATTGACTAAGATAACAGGAAAAAATAATAAATGTTAGAGGGGATTGGGAAAACTGGGATAATAATACATTGTTGGTAGAGTTGTGAGCTGATACAATCATTCTGGAGAACAATTTGGAACTATGCCCAAAGGGCTATCAAAATGTGCATACCCTTTGATTCAGCAGTGTTTCTACTGGGCCTATATCCCAAGGAGATCTTAAAAGAGGGAAAGGGACCCACATGTGCAAGAATGTTTGTGGCAGCCCTTTTTGTAGTGGCAAGAAACTGGAAACTTAGTGGCTATCCATCAGTTGCAGAATGATTGAATAAGTTATGGCATATGAATGTCATGGAATATTATTGTTCTATAAGAAACGATCAGCAGGATGATTTCAGAAAGCTCTGAAGATATTTTCGTGAACTGATGCCAAGTGAAATGAGCAGAACCAGGAGATCACTGTACATGGCAATAACAAGATTATATGATGATCGATTCTGATGGATGTGGCTCTTTTCAGCAATGAGATGATTCAGGCCAGTTCCAATGATCTTGTGAAGAGAGCCATCTACACCCAGAGAGAGCACTGTGGGAACTGAATGTGGATCACAACATAGCATTTTTATGCTTTTTGTTATTTGCTTGCATTTTGTTTTCTAATTTTTCTTTTCTTTTGGATCTGATTTTTCTTGTGCAGCATATCTGTGAAAATATGTATAGAAGAACTGCACATGTTTAACATATATTGATATCACTTGCTGAATGGGGAGTGGTGGAAGGGAGGGAAAAAATAGAATTATAGGGTTTTGTAAGGATGAATATCAAAAATTAGCCATGTATATATTTTGAAAATAAAAGGCTATAATTTAATAAGTAAATATAAAAATTAAAAAAGAAAGAAATTAATTCCTAAAATAACTACAGTGGATGAAAACTTAGGCTTGATTTGGGCACAATGCAGTATACTTTAGAAAGTGCTAGATTATTGTTGTTGTTTATCCTTTGTTCTCAAAGAGGATCATGACATTAAGGAGGTGATATTATCACATGCAAGTGAATTAGATTGAAGTGCGGGAAGACTGTGCAAAGTCACTTGCCTCACTTTTCCCTTCATAACCATCTAGATCCAATGGTAAGATACAGATTAAGATAACTGGAGATGGCCCTAGATGAAAGAGAAGACCTTGGCCTTTTTAAGCTAAAGTCTTCCACAGGTCTCAGTCTGAATGAGGCTGAATGAATTCAGTGATTAAGGCTAAACGGCAACTCAGGCCAAAAAAAAAAAAAAACCCCCCCTTTCCCCTAATCCAAAAAAAAAACAAAAAAACCAAATGAACAAAAAACATAAATTTAAATAAATAAACAAATAAATCTGGAAGGGGAAGACCCTCAGGATTTCTGGCCAAAGCAGAAAATGATTGTTATTTACACTGAACCTAAGTCAAGAGTTGATTGGGGGAGATAGTAGTCAGAAGCAAAACACTGGTGAGGAAGCAAAGAGAAAACTGAAGCAAAAGAGAATCTTGGGGATGATGTTAGAGTATGTGAATTCTAAAATTCAGGAAGAGGGATACCTCCTCATGAATGGCCTTATTTTTTTTCATTAAAAAAAAAAATAAGGTTAAGAATCCACAGTGGTAGAGCAATCTTTTACTGGAGTTTCATGAACTAAAGCTTTGGGATCCTAGTAAACAAGAATGCCCAATAACCTAGTATCTAAAATACACAAAGTATACTTACTTTGTCATGATGATAATACTCAATTACATATTCTCCTATCATCCTTTCACAAAATGCCCCATATTTTAGAATGGAGTAATTAGGATTAAATGCTTTTCAGACTTCAAGAGTCAAGAGAGTTTTTCAGTCAAAAAAGCAAAACAAAACTTCAAGGAAGTTGCAGGGCTCATGCCTCTCAAAATAGACCACAGAAATACCAAAGAATAGCAAAACAGTTTAAAAAATAAAAATTGCCAAATAAGCAATCAGAAGACCTAGGGATGGGGAGGGGGAGAATTGTTATAGATAATATAAATATAAACACACACTCTCAAACTTACAATACTGTCACCACAAATTATATACAAAGGGGAAAAAAATTCAACTAGACATGCCATCCTCCAATGGATAATCGATAGATTTGAATAAATTAAGCAGGAAATTATAAAGTCAAATACAAGATGAACTTGAAGAAAGTTTTAAAAAATAAGAAATGCTAAAAATTAAAAGAAGTTTTATGAAAAACAAAGAAAATAAGAAAAAAAGTTTAGAGCTAATTAACAGAATTAACCACCTATATACACAGTGTATTGGAAAAGAGAATAATAATCAAATTAATTAGAAAAAATGCCCCTTTTTATTAAAAAGCCACAGTTATCCAGAAAAATGGAAAAAAATGCAAAGATTTGGAAGGCAGATCAAAATACTACAACTTCATAATTATTGATGTCCCAGAAGGTTTTGTTTTTGTTTATTGTTGTTGTTGTTTTAATAATAAGAGCAGCATATTTTTTAGGGGGAAAAATAAAAAAAATTCACAAATTAACAAAACTAAACAAGAATCTACAAATAAAAATAATCTATAGGGCTCCTAAAAGAAGGAATCCAAGCTTCAGCATTATTTGATACAATTAAACTTTAACATGAACATTTTAAGGCAGGGATTCTTAACCAGGAATCCAATTTTTCTTCTTAAAATGGGTTGATATTTCAATACAATCAGATCCCTTCATGATCCTGTGTATTTTGTCTTATATATTTAAAGCCTAATCCTGAAAAGAGATTCAGAGGCTTTTCCAAATTTCCAAGAGGGTTAACAATATAAAAAAAAAAAAAAAACAAGAACCTCTGCTTTAAAAAAAAAATACTCTATACAGTTAGACAGACAGAAAGAAAAATGATTTATTAACAATTTAAATCAGGATTACTACCAAAATGGAATAAGATATATAAAATAAAATAAAATAAAAATCATAGACCAAAAGAGGTAGTTCAGCTCTGAATAGTTTGCAGAGATATCCGAAATTCAAAAAGCCTTTGAAGTGAAGTTTCCTAAATCTCACTGCTGAAAGATGACATTTCTCAAAGCAAGACAAATTGTAACTCTTTTAGCTAAATCATTGTTTCAAAACTACTTCAGAATAACAGAAAAGATCAAAGGGAAGATTGTCAGAGCTCTAACACACTTCCAACCTATTTTGTAATTACTTGATATACATCATTGTAGGTGCTTATTGATGTATTTTTCCACGCGCGCGCGCACACACACGCGCACACACACACGCACACACACGCGCACACACACACGCGCACACACACACACACACACACACACACACACACACCCCCACCCTCCAAAACTGTTCCCAAAGAGAAGGAACTATTTGTCTTGGCTTGATCTCCATAACTGGGAGCCCAGGGACTAAGACACTAAAATACTTGGTAACTGAAATGATGAAATAGATGTGTGAAGAGGAAAAGATTCAGTAAGTCAGAAAGGAAAGTTGTTATGTTGTTATGTTATCAGAAAAGAAACCTGGAAAGTCAATAAAGTGCAAAGAAACTACATTATGATGGTGCCTAATGGATTATAGAGCAGGTAGAAAGAAGTCAAGTCTAAGACTGAAAAGGCAGGAAAAGCTTTAAATGATTAAAGAGAGAACTTTATAATTGTTCCTGGAGTTAATAGGAAGTCATCAAAGTCTGCAACTGGTCAGAAGACAAGTTAAGACTGAAAAGGCAGGAAAAGCTTTAAATGATTAAAGAGAGGATTTTATAATTGCTCCTGGAGTTAATAGGAAGTCATCAAAGTTTGCAACATGGTCAGATCTGTGCTTTAGGGAGAAAGATGACTTTGGCAGCTGAGTGGAAAATGGACTGAAGCGGGAAAAAAACTTGAAGAAAGCAAGACTATGGAAAATATCTTAGCAATAAACATAAAATAGTCTGATCTAAAGTCAACAGGGAACAGATAAAAATCTATTACATTCTCCCCATAGAAAAATGTTCAACAGGCTGCTGATTGAATGTTTCTCAATTGAAAACTTTTAAAGGAAGCACTCTAGGAGGAGTTTGAGCCAAAAGCATTAAAGAATCACCCTGATATCTCAGGGACACCCTGAAAGAATCTATTTTCTTCCTTCTATCCTCCCCTGGTCAATTGGAGTTAAGTGACTTGCCTAGGGTCACACAGCTACCCTTAAAAATCTTTAAGGAATCTATAGCCAGTTTTGCTCCAGAAATCCTACCAGTCAGTGGGAGGAGGAATGAAAAAATCCCCAGAGCTTATATAGAATACAAAAAGCCCTACTTTGGTCCTACTGAGAGTAAGGTAAGATTAACTGAATGAGACTGGTTTTGCCACAATGAAATGCAGGCAAGTCAAAAAGGGCTCCCAGAAGTTCAAGAGGGTATCAGAACTGAGCCTGCTAACAGGGAAGAAGACTGAGTAATTACAAGTGTCATAGAGCAGATTCTGATCAGTGAAAAGGAATAAAGGATAAAAAGGTAAATTTCACTACAAATAAACAGAAGATGTAGAAGAGGCAAATCTTAAGAATTTTGAAGAAAGCTCCTAAAACTCAGTTGTGTTTTTTTCTGTTTAAAAAAATTTTTTTTTATATCTCCTGCTAAAAGTATCTTAAGGCCTTATAATTATGAAACAAGGTAAACTGTTAAAGTAGGAATTATATAGTTAGTGACATTTTGTGACACTTAAATTTTCTAATCTTTTAAATTGTAGGGAAAAAACTGCCTTAAAAGGTCAATGAAACTGTTAATCTAGTTCCATTAACATTGACTCTTTACTTAAAAGGTGATAATTCATCCTTTAAACTAAAGGTTACTTTTGCAAACCAATGTCAACAAAGTCTAAGGTATTTGTTGCAATTGTCTTTTTATCACTCTCTTCCTTGAAAGTAATGAAGTGTCTTCAATTAAAAAAATGACATATAAACTAAAGTTAAATAAAAAGTGACTTATAATATTCAGATATTACTACTTTATATACATACTCAATCCTGCATACATAAAGGATAAAGGAAGAAAAGAAACAAGAGGATATAAATAAGTAACAAAATTAATTGGGATTTCTCTTTCACCTCCCTCTCCCCCTTAGGAGATAAGAAAAACTTGACTATCAGCTGGTTAAAAGAAGTGACTTTCCATCTGAAGCTATAGTGACTACTCAAGTCTTGCCCAGAAGTTGAAGAGAAAGCAGGAGAAAATATAGGCAAATAAGAAGAAACAACTAAGAAATGAACTATCTCTAACCCTTACTGCATTGTACACTATAAAAACTCACTTCCTGAAGATGAAAAGTTGGTAAGAAAGGTGTTTGCAACATAATGTAATAAAAACAAGGTTGCTTTTATTATCTGATGATAAGGCATTTGATTTTCCTTTACTAATTTGCTTGGCCTTATCTAGAAGCTTGCAAATTCATCCAACTATTTCCTAAAATATCAAATTTTACATAATACTCTAATAATGGTCTAATCAAGGCAAATTACACTAGCACAATCACCCCTAATTCCAGATAGTATATATTTCTGAATGCATGTTAAGGTTACATTAATTTAGCAAGGGCCTATCACAAAGTAGTATATCACAAAGTGTTTATGGATCTGACTTCCCATCTAAAGAACATCTTTGCTTTTATTAAACTTGGTAAATGATATTATACCTGAATGATAGTAGTAATATATCCATACTTAAATTCAGTGCAAGGAAAAAGTCTCTGATGAACTTTTCATTTCTTTTTACTGAACTATAAAAATTATGTAGTTCAACTTTTTCCCTTCTTTGCCTAAATAACAAGAAACTGAAACTGTTGGAGTACCACATCAATCCATCAAAGCGTCAAAGTAAAGTACTTCGAACATCCATTTCTTTGTTTCTTTAAAATTGTTTTTGTAATCATGGTAGTTTTCACTCTCCTAGTTATATTGTATTACTTGTTATTGTTGCTGTTGTAATATTGTATTGTGTAAAGGTCCTTTCACATTTACTTTCCTTAAGCAAAACTTGAAGTTTTTGAAAATTACATAATAACATAATGATCAAGCTTAGCCCAGAATGAATAAGAAACTATAAGATCCTCCTTTCATTAAAGGATTTCTTTCTGGAAGAGGCCCATGACATCAGGGAGGTGACATACATACAAGTGAATAGGAAAAGTAAGGGAGACCTGGCCAAAGTCATCAGTCTCACTTTCTCCTCCAAAGCCATCTGGGTCCAAAGGCAAAATATAGAGCAGAATAAGTGGAAATGGCCCTGGATTCAGGAAAACCTTAGCCTTTATTAAGTAACATATTTAATAGGTCTTAGTTTAACTGAGGCAAACAAAACCTATTGAGTGATTACATTTTGTTGTTTGTCCTTCATTCTTAAAGACGGCTTTGTAAAGTCACCAATTTTCCTCTGGAACAATTTGGGTCCAGTGACAAGACATAGATCAGATTGGGAATAAGTCCCAGTCCAAGCCTTATTTGGCTACAGTTTGGGCCTTGGTGAGCTGGAGTGGGTATAAATAAAAATTGTTTCTGTTTTGGCCAGAAACCCTGAGAGTCTTGTTTTCCCAGACTGATTTTTTAAACTAGGTAAATGAGGCCATTCTTTGCCTCAATTCTTACCTAGCATTAATCATTGATTAGATATTACTTCAATCTGAGACATGTCAAAGACTTGAGCTTAAAACTAATGTCAAGGTCTCCCACAGAAACCAGGGCCATCTGCAGACTTCTTGATCTGTATCTTCACACTGGGCCCAGATAGCTCTGGAGCAGAAAGTAAGGCTGGTGAGGTTGCACAGATCTCTCTCACTTGCAATTCACTAACAAGTCATAGCACCACCTCCCTGATTGTCATGGTCCTAGAGGTGTAGACTGCTGTATATACCAACAATCAGTTAATATGTATCATTTTATCTTGCTAAACTTTTTAAATAAATATGTTACAAGGAACTAGGTTGGGAAGAGATAAAGGGAATATTTGGAAATTAATTCCATATGAAAACAAAAGGTATCAATAAAACTTGTAATGATAGAAAGAAGGAAGTAAAGACCAAAAAAAAAAAAAAAAGTGATTTGCAAAAAGGGCTAGAAGAATTCATTTTCATTTAAGCTTTGATTTGAGGGCTTCCCCCAAAGAAAAATCCCAAAGTTTCACTCTCCCCACAACAGAGTATGAGCAAGCAGGGACATTAAAGGATCATCTAGTCTAGGAATTCTTCTTCTTGTATGGTTCATAAATTTTTGTTTAAAGTTTTTTAATACATGTATTTCAATATGATAGGCTGATAAAGGAAACCAATCTCTTTAATGAATTTAAAAATATTATTCTGATAAATTGTGGTATATGAATGTTATGGAATATTATTGTTCTGTAAGAAACGACCAGCAGGACGATTTCAGAGAGGCCTGGAGAGACTTGCATGAACTGATGCTGAGTGAAATGAGCAGAACCAGGAGAACATTATACACAGCAACAAGACTATACGATGATCAATTCTGATGGACATGGTTCTCTTCAACAATGATGTGATTCAAACCAGTCCCTATTGTTCAGCAATGAAGATAGTCATATACATCCAGAGAGAGGCCTGTGGGAACTTAGTGTGAATCACAACACAGCAATTTAACGCTTTCTGTGAATATTTCCTTGCATTTTGTTTTCCTTCTTAGGTTGTTTTTTTTTCCTTTTTCTAGATCTTATTTTTCTTGTACAGTAAGATAACTATAGATATGTATACATATATTGGAATTGTCATATAATTTAACATATTTAGCATGCATTAGATTACCTGTCATCTAGGTGTGGAGGTGGGGGGAAGGAGGGGAAAAATTTGTAACAAAAAACAAAATTTTGCAAAGGTCAAT
This sequence comes from Myrmecobius fasciatus, assembly GCA_023553655.1. NCBI lineage: Eukaryota > Metazoa > Chordata > Mammalia > Dasyuromorphia > Myrmecobiidae > Myrmecobius > Myrmecobius fasciatus. The sequence goes on from JAJPUD010005342.1 coordinate 149,750, forward strand.
GTAGAAAAATCACTCACATGCTTTGTAAATAAAAAGCTTTAATAAAAAAAATTATTCTGAAAAGCAGTTCATAGGTTTTAATCAAACTGTCACCAAAAAAAGGAATTTTATTCGGATCTTCTTTTTTGGCAAGTGAGAAAGCTGAAAACCAGAAAGAGGGGATATTTGGCCAAAGTCACACAAATGGTAATAAGTAGAGCCAAGAATCAAAATTAAGGCCTCCAACTTCAAGTCTAGTTCTTCTTCAACTAAGTTTTAGAAAATGTAAATTAGGGGTATCAACAATGCTATACTATTAATCCTGGGGCTGGGGCAGGGGTTGGGGAGAGAGAATTAAGAGAAAAAAAAATTGGATAGAGTCAAATTAGGGATGGGAAGCAAAGTTTGAATGTTCTTCTATAACCTTCCTCAATAAATTGGAAAATCATCTTTACATTTAAGGGTTCTGCCAGGAGATCATTATACACGGCAACAACAATACTATATGATGATCAATTCTGATGAACATGGCTCTCTTCAACAATGAAATGTTTCAAACCACTTCCAATTGTTCACTGAAGAAAACCATATACACCCAGAGAGAGGGATATGAAATGTGGACCACAACATGACATTTTCATGCTCTCGATTGATGTTTGCTTGCATTGTGTTTCCTTTCTGATTTTTCTTTCTTGTAGATTCGATTTTTCTTGCACAACAATGATAAGTGTGAAAATATGTATACGTATATTCGATTTGTCAAGTATTTTAACATAATTAAC